>JAAAKQ030045273.1:0-22179 GCA_010016005.3 Zanna intricata
TTGAACCTTAGAACTCTCGACTTCGAAATCAGCTGATTTGTGATGTCGCGTTAACCACTAGACCAACCTGGTGGGTTAGCATAAACATACTTAATTTTTTTTTTAACACTTTATTGATGTTTGTGTAAATTTAATCTTCATTAAATTTAATTTCTTGCTAGGCATATTAGATATCTATTACACACAGGGTAACATACTAATAATGGATCAAGGATATAATAATTGCATAATCATTCCTTCACACTGTAATAAACTGAGCCAAAACACTTGTAGAGGGCTTATGAAAAATATTTCTTGGCACATCCTGGATATTTCATTAGTGACAGAATAGTCTTAGCTGTAATAATTTATAATATTTTAAGAGAAGTAACAATACTATGTTTAATGAAAGATGTAGCCCGGATTTTTTAATCGCATATTGAATTAAAACAAATCAATAAAAAAAAAACTTCATAAATGAATCAACTTCTTTACAGCCTGTTCTAAAGTAAATAGTGTGTTAATTTGAAAAAGCAATCATTTTTCAATTTTGATACCTATATTGAACTAATTTTAAATAAGTACTTAAGGATTTTATTTATGTAACAAATTCCATTTTTTCAATAAAATATAAATGACATATTATTTTTTTTATCATTATAAGTGAAATTTCTCTTTCTTGTCTGGACATTTGCTGAGTAACAGTTTTACATAACAAGATAACATTACAAACTGACAAAAATATGTGTCTGTTACATCATAACAAATATGTTAAACATATTAACCATTGCATTAATAAAAATTCTATTATTTCATTAAAATTAAATTCTTATTATTGTTACAATAACTAATTACAGAAATATTATTATTCAGCCTTGTCTGAAGCGGCTTCATCTTTATTATGACAGCAAAATACCATATAATATTGTAATACTCAAATAAAACACTGCTTTCCCAAGAACTGCATTTTCATTAAGAATTACTGATGAAATTAATTTCATTATTACATTCATTTTCTTAATTTCTACTTACTTAGCTATAGCTGTATTATTGATACAGCAACATACAGTTATAAAGGTAAAGTTCAGGGATAAATTAAGATTTTGGGTAGGATTTTAGCAAAACTTTATGTATTCAAAATGCCTCTCCGTCCCAAAAAACAGAAGTTAAATAAATTTCTGGAAGCTGTGTGTATGAATGTACATGTATTGGTCTTATTTTGATTAATATTTTTGGACTGGCATGATGTAAATTCTTTAAAAATGGCTCAAAATATGCCTATGTGAAGGATATTGTTAATATTAGATTTTAGATAAAATTCAGAAAGAATTAGCATAGTTTTTTTAAGGAGGTCCTACAGATACTGACTAAAGAATTAAAAACATTTTTTGAATTTAAAAAATCCTAGTTTTTGGAAAACTCAGAAAATGTGAGTTTCTGATACTTTATATGGTTTCAAGTTGTGGCTTTTATTAAAAATGTTAAATACGAGAGCTGTTGAGCAAAAAGGTTAAAAAATTACCCAAATTCCTTTATCAGAAGTTTCTAATTTTTTTTTTTTTGCGATTATATTCTAAATACATTAAAATTTTGACTAAAATCCAATCTGGTTGTGGGAGTCAACTGGGTCAAAATTTTTAATTGAAGACTAAATTGTAAGGTGGGTAAAGAAAGCTTCCAAAAAGAAAATCTAAAAAAAACAAAAGAATTCTTTCTAGAGGACTTTAGAAAAAACATAGAAAGTGCAGACAATGGAAATTATTACGCTTTAACAATCAAAAGGATGGGTCGGTTATTGGTACTGCAGGTCAGGAAATATAAATACTGCAGAGGACTAGCGAAGGCAAATTCATGTTCAGGTCAGTGTATGATAAAAGCAATCACAGTGTGCAGGAGGCATTTGGAATAAATGCTTAGTAATACACAAGTGAAGAATGTGTCATGAGTATTCCATTTTGGACAGTATTTTGTGTACAAGAAGCTGTTTGCTTAATTATTTGTGAACAGTAATAAAAGTGACATTATTCTATTCATTAATAAAATGTAGGCTAGTTCTTTTGTTAACGGTAAAAGAGAATAATACTTGCATAAAGTGGATTGTTGATTTTTTTTATGGTAATCTTAGTGCTAATTCAATATTAGTTCCTATTAGTTACACATTTTTTCTGTAAACTGTAATTGTATTTATTATTTAATTCTTATTAAATTAATTTTGTAGATTATAAATTATTTAAAAGTAATAAACTATATATCTACGAATTCCTCCGCGTGCTATCTCTCAATATTCTTGTTGAGCTGCGAACAAGTGACAATGGTGTCAGGAGTAGGATATTGAGTGCTAGGATTAGTCAACAATAGTTTAAGTCTTACATTTGTTAAATTTATTTTTAATTAGTTATTGGTGGTTTTATATGTTTGCTTAATGTTTGATTTATTTTGTAAATTTGGTTTAGTGTTAAATTTTAATAGTAGTATATATTTTAGTAGTCAGCTTTTAAGTTAGTAATACAGTTTTTCTATTTTTCTTTGTTTTTATAATTGTAACTTAGTAGTAGTAAAACAGCCACTACCAACTAATGCTTTGTTAACCCAAATGAATGAAAGTATCAAAGAAAATGTGAGTTAACAAAATGAAAATATGAATAAAATGGAAGACAATATGGAAGAAAGTGAGAATAAACTAAAAGAAAATAATGTGGATAAAAATATTAAAATGAATAAAAAATAGATAATCATATGTCTCACATTAAAGATAAATTAAGTACAAAACTTAAAGACAAAGTAGAATGTGGTTAAGCCCGATTTACAAAGATGCAAGATAGACTTTAATAACTTAGAGAGGTTAGTTACAGTTAAACAATTAGTTAATAGTATAACCTAGGAACTAAAGTAAATAAAATTATAGAAGTTAGCCTTAAGGACATTGCATGAGCAATGAAAGAAGTCTGTAGTGCTGGGGAATTATGTTTTAACAGTTCCCAGAACCAAGAATTAAGCACATTGATGAGGGATGTCTTACAGAAATGAAGCCATCCAAGTTTGACAGAAGTACATTGTGGGCTGTCATCTGTGGCAATTAAAGGCAGAATCTAGTAAAAAAAAAAGACAGCACCAGAGAAGGCATGTTCCTGATCACTCTACATCAATTCATGATGTCATTGCAGCACTGGAGTTGCTACAAACAGCACAAATTGGCAAGTATTCTAAAAGTGTGAGTGATTGGGAAGAGTCCAGAAGCCCAACAAGACACTGTAGAAGTTCACCACCACCATCCAACACAATGGGATTTGGTTGGGCTATCATCACTGAGCAGTTGGCAAACAACAATACTTCTGTGAAGACTCTGATTATCAAAACAATTTAAACTGCAGAACAAAAAATGTCTGTTACACAACCAAAGAATAAGGGCTGACCATTCTGCTGGAACTGTGATGGAACAGGCCACTTGAAAATTGGCTCCAAGAAGAAGTGCTAATCAATGGAAGATCTGATAGAAGTGCTTACAGTCTGACCACAACAGTCTAGTAGAAGAGCATCCACATTAAATAACAGTACACACATGAAAAACATAATATAAATTACTAGACCAGACACAATGACCAAAATCATTGAAGATTCAGACATTTCTGGTCCTTTTCTGTTGTTCTAGTCAAGAAAAAGAATGGTGAATTATATTTATCCAAGGATTAGAGAAGACTTATGGAAGACTACTTTCCTCTACCACAAATTGATGACACTCTAGACATGCTTCAAGATGCAGAATGGTCTCTACATTAGATTTCAAGAGTATATAATATCAAGTTGCTGCGCACCCAGAGGACAAGGAGAAGACTGCAATTAATACTGGTCGAGATCTGTGGCAATTCCCAATGAAGACTTTTGGACTAAGAAATGCACCAACAACTTTCAAAAGACTAGTGAAGTCAGTTTTGTATGGTTTAACCTAAGTATTCTGCCTAGTCTACCTGGGTGATGTGATTCTCATCAGTTGTTCTGTAGAATATCTTCAAAACTTACAAAAAGTCTTAAACAAGCTGCCAAATGGAAACCTGTAGTGGAATCCAAAGAAATTCAATCTCTTATATGAAGAAGTCCAATATTTGGGTCATGTTGTCTCGGAAAGGAGTGGCTACAGACTCAAAAAAATTAAAAGCTGTATGTGACTGGCTGCCCCCAAAGAATAAACATGAAGTAAGATGTTTTCTTGGACTATGCTTGTACTGTGGTCTTTTAAAGGTTTCTCACTGCTAAGCCACTGACAAAACTAACAGAAGATAACAAATTCAGATGGGTTCAAGAAGAGGCCGAATCGTTTAAACTCTTGAAGAATATATGTTCAGTTCCAATCCTCAGTGAGGTGATAGATTCATCGTTTATACAGATGCAAGCGTCATTGGAACTGGTGAGGCACTCTCACAAATTCAAGATGGGGAAGAACGAGTAGTAGTTATTTAATAGGTATTTTCACTACATCAACTGAGATCACTACAGCAGAGTATGAGCCAGAGTTTCAGATTTGTATCACATCATTACAATAGCAGTAACAGGTTGACAAAAGTAAGAAACAAAACAATTGGCAGATGCAGATATCAGCCCAATATTACCTGAGGAGGCTGGAGAAAGACAGATGGGTAAAGATCAGCACACTGGAGGTTCTGTATTCACTACCAGTTATAAAAATTATTAGAGAATACATATTAATATTTTTCTTTTAGCATTTCCCATTTATGAAAAAAAAATCTTTCATGCATTTATATTTGTTCTAGATATTTTTTACATAGCTCTTAAAGAAAGATGCAACATTTTAACTACTTAACCAAGTCTCAGAAAATAAAATAATGAACTATTTTTAATCAGCTGAAACTCATAAAATTATTGTTTTAAGAGTTTAATGATATAAAAAAAAAATAATAAAAAATAAAAATAATAAAGTGTGGGTGTTTGTGGTGACTGATGATGGGCGAATGGTTATCTTATTTTTTTTTATTTATATGTTACAGATCCTGGGAGAGATGGATGAAGAAAAGAAATTCTGAGTACAGTCGGAATATTCTCCCCCGAGACTGAGTTATGCTTAATTGTGGGTCCGGTCTCGAGGTGCAGAAGAGCGGTGAGGAAGGTTTAGTTGGGACGGATAGTGTCCTGAGTCCAAGGCCGACACAACCCCGCGGTGGCATGCGTAAATGGCATTCCTTCGCCATCGTCAAAAAAAAAAAGAAAAAAAGTTTAATGATAAAATAAATACACAAAAATATTTTCTATATAAGGTTATCTTTATTTTGAAAATGCATATTATTATTATTATTTTTGAAAGGCTACAAAGATGATGTACAAAAGAAAACTGGTTAGTTTTAAGTTCTCAAATAACTTTAATATAACATATTGCAGATAATTAAACTCAGAGTAGGATAAGTTTCAAAACAAACCATCAATAAAATTATGAATCTGATTAGGTGCTTTGGTTTTAAACTCAAGACTTCCTCTTCCACAGCAAACAAAATACTCTTGTAAGTAGTACATGATGTAAAGAATGTAACAAAGATACATTTTTGGCTAATGCACATCTCAATTTTTGACAAGGGTTTAATAATAACACATCTGAGAGAGCACTGCTGAAGTTCAAGTAATCTTTAGGAATATAAAATAAATTTTTTTTTAATAAATCTAATCAAGTTTTTTTAATTTAACCATAAAATTAAAAAATAAATTATTGTTTAAAAATTTATCCCTTGTTCGATATTCAAGCGTATAGCCAGACATAACACATATATCTGCATACAACCAAACTTTAAGATTAATGAACAATGTAACTAACTATTAAGTATTAAAAACATATTTGTTGTTAGTAGTTTATTATGTTTTATAAGATCACACAGATATTTATTTAATTAGCTAAACAGTTGCTAAAAAAATAAATAAATCTCATCCCAATGCAAATACGCATGAAAAAGTTTATTTTTTAATTGCACAAAGTAAGACAACCCTTATATCTTGTAAGAGATGGTTACAACTTACTTTGATTTGATGTGGGTCATGTATTAATTTAGCTGATCTATGCTGTCACAATTTACCATATGGTGGTGATAATAATTAAATTCTATTTATTATTTCAATATTTCTCATTGAATTAAATCATTTAAACCAATCCATTATATCATATATCATTCTTTAAATAGTAACAACAAATACTGCTATACTATTACATAGACATCTGTTTTAGCAACAATTTATTTAACAGGAAGTTTGAATATATTTTTTTAATATCTTTTATTAAAAAATTACCTAGAAAATAATTTTAGTAAATGCAACTTTAGTATTTATCCTTGATCCATAAAAATAAATTTTCTTCATAAAATATGTAAGTACTTCATTCAATTAATGTTCAGTATATATATTAACAAACATATGTTTAAGAAGAAAAATAAATTTTATACTTATTTTACATGGTATAGTAATATTATATATATATATATGGAAAACATACAAGAAATTACAAATAATACTGATCGCAGATTGACCCATAATAATAATCATCAGTTATATGAAATAAGACAGCAAAGTTAATGCAAAAAAAGTTCCAAAAAATTAAATTAAAAGTACAAATTATTAAAAAAAAAAAAAATAATAATAATGTAATTTATTAGGAAACATTGTTATTTTTCTATGTAAATGAGGAAAATAACAAATCTATCATCTGTGACCAGCATTAATGCAATTATTCTACTAAATAAAAATTTATTATTTAGAAATGTTAAAACCGCACAGGTAGATTATTTACTATTAAGACTACAAATTCACAGCAAACAAGCGAATAAAAAAAAATTTATTTTTTTAAAAATTTTATCACTTTCTCAATGTGATTTCAAAGCAGTACTGACTGGAAAAATGTTATATAAGCCACTGATTAGCTTGCGGAAGTTGTGAACAAGTGTCGGTCGCTACATATAGGCTAGATCTCAGGTGACACGGTGAGGAATTAAATCTCCCGACAACAGAGAATTACCGCCCACTTCCTCAATCTATTAAAAAACATACCATAAGATTTCTTTAGCTCTGTTATGGTTTGAGTTTTAAGTTAATGTTACCCATAACTACCCAGAAGAATTAATAAAAGCAATAATTTTTGTTAATAAATTAATTATATATACTTTTTTATTATACATAATATATATAAATATTATAAAATAACTGAAATTAAATAGTTATCATCAGACAACAATATCAATTATAAAATGTTTTAAAACATACTTTAACTGGTGTAACTGTTATCTTCATATCAAAGGATTATATTAAATCGCATGTAATTAAAATTAAGAATAATATAATAAAAAATACAAAATATGTATTCAAATAAAAGAATTACAAATACAATATTTACATTAATTTTGTAAGTACTACGTAAAATGCAAATAAGAAATATTATATTGAAAAAATGTTTATATGTTCATTAAAATTATCCTAGTGTCTTAATAATGCTTTAAACTTTATGCTTTATTCATTATTTAATTATTAACAGATGAAAAATATTGGACATAATACACTAACAGTAAGGGTAATAACTGCTAACCTTAAATGATGTAAACTAACTCACAACATACTAAAATATGTTAACAAATTTAGTTTGTAAATTCCAATATTTTCATTCTTATTTAATAACTGTTGGATTAAATACAAAAAAAAAGGTAAGTTATAACAAAAGAAGTAAGTAAGGAACTAACTATAAATATATTTAAAAATTACTACCATGCTGGTTGACTGAATGATAAGCATAATTGGAAATATCACACAATTACAAGATGTTTGGCAAAACTATAGGATTCAGGCTGGAGTCATAGCAATAGTAATGTTTATCTTGATTTAAATGAATATTTAGTAGTTAAATTAACCACTAGCTCATAAAATCAGTATGAGAATGGAAAAAAATAAACTGATAGAGCACATCAAAATTGCATAGAAATGTTAAAAAAAAGGTAGCATTGCATATTTACAGACTGAAAAAATTTATCTTTCTGAATGACAAGTAAATGGCTGTAATTTTAACTCATAATGACTAACATCATATGATGAAAACTGAGATAGCATACCCCATCCTTACATGGTCCTACAAGGATAAAACTTTTATAAACTTAAAAGAATTATTTCCTAAGACTAAATCTTACACTTAATTTAAATAGTTACTTCAGTGCTGAGGTTGGGGCTGGCCATGTTAGCTCTGTTCCCTCTGTATTTGAGGTTAGAGGCAGGCATTTGGAAAGATCCGAACTGGTGGGCTGACCCGTCATGCTGGACTTACAGCCGGTGGATGAGGAGGCACATTGGAGTGCTATGCTTCTTTGTGGATCCAGTCCAGAGGTGGAAAAACGTTTTGCTTGATATAAAATAATGAATACGACTGATAGAGAAGATAAAGCCACACATACAGTTAATTTTTAATACAATTTTATTCTTGATGAAATTAAATATTATAAATATACTCAAATTTTATAAAAAAAAAAAAATTCAAATCATATGAAATGTAATTACCAGATTGATTCTCGGTTAGAAAACTAAGCTTGAACAGAAGATAGAAAAAAGGAAGGATAAAATTCTCTGTCTGCATGCAAGATATTAAACCAGCTATCTGAGATCTAAAAGTCATGTAGTTTGAAGAAGAATGATGTACAGCAAGCAACTACAGGTTACTCACCTATAGTTTTTCATGCACATACCTAAGCTTCTAGCTATGAATATAAAAGGTAAAGTAAATAATGCAGAATAGTAGCAACATTCTTCTTCTTCTTTTTGTTGAAGATATAAAATAAAATTTCAGAGATCACTGGATATGTTACTTGCTATCCTAAGACTAAAAATGCAACACTATTCCCATCTAAAAAGCAATTAGAGAGGAGTAAAAAATTGATCTACTATTTAAAATAAATCTGGACTCTATATTTTGTCAGCACATTTTATTACAACCATAAAAAAATGTTTTTAGATTATTCAGCTTAAATAAAGATGGTAATTAAAGCATGGATAAACTAAACTGATTAATACAAAAGTGATAAGCATTTTTTCTGAAAATCAACTCATTATTTATTGCTTTAAAAATCTGATAACAATTACACCATATTAAAAAATTAACATGCTAAAAAATGTAACAATTTAGGAATACATTAAATTTTTTTTAATATAAATTTTTAACAATCTGACCTTTCTTCATTTTTTATCTTCTCTTGTGAATAAGACTTATAGTAACACATCTATTGAGAAAGCAGAGGATTGGCTACAATGAATGCACACATATATCAATTTTTTCATTGAACTATTTTTTCCATAAATTCTCCTAAAATAATACTCAAATAATTTCTTATATTTAAAGAAGTAAATGAAGTATTTGTAATTATAATATCATACGAAAACTATACTGAAAGTAAATAATAATATTTATATTATTGTAGACAAATTATGTCAGTAATGAGAAAAATTTTAACTTATCAAATGACAGTAATGACAATTGAAAACAATCAAAACTATTATCTTAAAAAGACTGTTTCCTAAACTTACCTACCAAATTATTAAAAACAGATATCAACAGATGATTGTGCTCACTGTAATTTTATAAACAAATACTTGTCCTCAGGTCACACATACACACAAAAACTATCACTTCAGATAATGAAAAAGACTAAGGACATTAAAAACATTTGGCTGTACGATTATTAAAAAATTTTTCACAATGTGGACATATATGAATTACTTTTGCAAACTCTTTTGGTTATTAAAACCATAGGTTTGTAGAAAATTAAAACATTGAGATTTCTGTACTTGTGCTTTTAACTCTAATATGAAGTTAATACTCACTACTATTCACTATAAGCATTTATTAGCTTTTATTGGGGCTAAACATTTTAATATATGAAACCTTTACTTGATAAAAATCCTTCATAATAAATAGAAAATGAAAATCAAAAACCATATTTTGTTTTCATTCTCTTTTTGCTAAACTTTATTTGTTTGTCCTTTCTTTTAACCATAATAACTATGAAGGCCTATTAAGATCAGAATGTGAGAATAAATTCAAAAATTTGAAGGGAGTAAAAAATGATTAATTAACGATTGACTTAAATTTATTTTTTGTTTACCATAAAAATGGAAATATTGATAATATATTTACAATTATAAATTACAATAATCAATACAAATGGTAAGACAAATAAATAAAAATAATGAAAGGAAAACTGAAAAAGCAAACATTAAATTGGAATTAAGATAAAATGTTACTTAATTTTTATGTATAAACTAAAAGATTTGTGATCAAATCACAAGTACAAAAGTACTGGTTCGACAATTACTTAACCGCAGATGGAGAGTATTTGGGCAGAATAAGAAAATCAAATGGTGCTTGTTTAAAGACGTATCTTACAAAGAAAACACCATAGAACATTTTTATCATTTAAATTAACTTCTCGAAAAACAAAATAAAGTATTGTTAAGGAGATAGTAACAAAGTAGAAAATGTTTGTAAAATATTTTTAAGATCTTAGAGAAGATGTAAAAGTTTGGGCTGTAAAGTTTCACAGAACAAAGGGATGAAATAAAAATATTCCACATTAAAAATTTACCAGGGTTGTTCGGAACGTTCTTAGTCTAATCTAGAGATAGCACAAGTATAACATGATTACTATATAATATTTGTCAAATATGATCCTTTTTGATGATGTGTTGTGAAATTTCAGATGTGTGATTAATTACTTATTTGTGATGATCAAGTAAATGAAATGTGTTCATCATTTTCTGAAAAATAGATAAAACGGAAGTTCAAGGTTTTTGAAAGTACTTTATTTTAAAAAATTTAACCCTGGCGGACATAAAAAAGTCAAGATTCTACTTTAAAAGATTCTTCCCGCTTGTTTTAGAGTAAAAATGTAGGGTGTTGAATATAAATTTGGTTATACATCCATTTAAGATGAATATTCAGGGACATCCAAAAACCACTGACTGAAAAAATCATCACTAATTCCATCACTCACAATTTTGTCTCAAATATATTTGATTAACACTTCAGGTGTTTAGAATGTGCACCATTTAATTTTTTTGAAGTTCTGTTACAGTAGATGAAATACAAATTCACCAGAAACTAAACAGTAGTTCATACAGTTGGTGGCAGCAACTGAAAGTGAAAGTGGGGCCAAAGAAAGCAAAAAAGGTACCTTCTACAGGAAAATCACGGCTGCGTTTTTTTTTTGTTGGAATTATAGTGAGGTGCTTGTAGACTAGAAGAAAGCATACGGGAGTATAATGCTTCAATCATGTCTTGAGTTGATGCTGCAAAATGAGCTACGCTTCAAAGTGCTTCCAAATGCATTATATATTCACTGGATTTGGCTCCCAACAATTACTTCCTTTTCCTAAACCTGAAGAAATGGCACACTGGACAAAAATTCATTTAAATGATGATCAGTGAATACTGAGACAACCGTTTATTTTGTTGTAGAGTTGGATAAATCGCATTATACTGAGGATATTAAAAAGTTAGAAAATCACTGGTTTAAATGTATCAAATTGCAAGACAACTACACTGAAAAGAAAAAAAAAATTCTGAAAAATCTTCTGTCTTCTTTATTAGACCAGGAAATTCCTGAATGACCTCAGTATAAATAACAAACCTGAATAGTGAATGTAGAGCTGGTAGAGACAAATTTAAATCCAATAATAATGAGACATCTAGAATTTTAGTTTATTTTGAACATTTCATTTAAATAAATATTGCGTTAAAACTTATACTACTTATTTTTTTATTCATATTTTAAATTCGTGACTGACAGATCTTTCATAAATAAAAGAATTCTGCAAAAATAGATGTCACCACTAAAAAATCCTACGAAGACTATAAGTTATGGTATGATAAAGAGTAATCTAAGGAATATTGATTCGATACCAATAAGTACTCCTTGAAGGCTTGAATTGAGGAAATATTAAAAGCTATCCTAAAACACAAAAAAGTGACAAGTAGTGATGGAAGAAATGCTCAAGAGCTGGAAATATGATAGAAACTGCTAAATTTAAGATTAATTTATCATGTGCTGGAAGAAAAATGAAATTCCAAGCAACTTATTTACATGCAAAAGCAATCCCATCTATAATCATCGAAGATGACTGAAAAATGGCTGAAAATTAATTACACAGGGATTAATTTAAATTATATAGTGTAATATATATTCTAGGTTAACAATTGCATACAATTGTTGAACACTAATTGGATTTGATGGGGTATTCAGGAAGGGTTGTTCAACAGATGATATTTTCATTGATTAAAAGAAGAATGAAATTTGGAAACCCACCTTGTAATTTTTTGATTTCCAAAAGCATTTGACAATTGATCAAAGGTAAAGGCAAAGTAAGGTAAGGTATGGGGCATATTGATTTAAAGGAATTTTTTTAATCTTTTTTTAACAGGACCTTTCTATTGTAATCAAAGCAAGAGATTCTATTTTAAACTCTGAAATAAAACTACAAGTTTAAAAGAATTAGAATTATAGAAATAAAAACAATTTATTTCACAAGAAATATTTTATGATAATAATAATAAAAGATCATACACAAGGATAGAAGTGATCTTAGACATGTAACTGTAGAATGATTAGAGCATTCAATATCACACACACATGCATGCACACACGCACTCACCCAATGACAGTTTTATTGCAAACAATTTTTTGCACAAAATTATTACTTAATTTTCTTTTTTTGAACTAGGCAACATTTTTAATGTAATGGAGGTTTAAGACTCGTTCAAACATTTTTTCCATTTAACAAATGTAGCACTAACCAATGCTATTTATTACATCAAAATTTCTCTAGTTAAAAAAAAAAAAAATGGCCTATAACTTAATACAGAATCACAGAGGAATAAAAACTTTAAAAACATCTTTACAGTAGGATATCTTCTGCCTATAAAGTATATTTAGATATAAGGTTTATTATAATATAAATTTTCCCAAATACAGTCAGATTTTCTTGAAATGTAATCAATATTGATTATAGAAATGTGTTGTACTCAAAACTGATAAGTTATAAAACAGCACCTGAAATATGTGTATTGGTGGTATATGGCTTTCCATGGGAGTTGTACAGACAATGTTTCTAAATGAAAGGGACTTCAGCATTCTAAATTGGTTTGCAAATTTATCATCATATACATCATTAACATACAGATGAATATGTTCATACGTTTGAATTCAAACACTGACTTAAAGTTATTTTTTTCTTTTAGTCATCAGTCATCTGACTAATATGAAGCAACTCTTAACATTTTTTCTAGTTCTACATCACCTTAATTTCCAAATAATTACAATCCATATCTGATTTACTGCAATCTATTTAGATTTCTTTGTTTTTACACTTCCTTCCGCAGTATATTTCAAATTTATTAACCTTAACTGTAAAGAGACTTTATCAGTAAATACTCATAACACTATAGGACTCTGCATATGGGACTCTTTCCTAATAATAAATTAAATAACTCAGATGCTGAAGGATACAATTACAACCTATTCTACCACATGATTATTTGTTTTACAATTAGTCTTTATATTTCAATTTAAAATGTTACCTACCCATTTAATTTTAAATAATCCATATAAATTTCAAGACAAATTAAAAAAATTAACAAAAATCTCTATTCCTTTCCAAATCCAAGTACTGTAATACCAAATGTTCTGAAATAAACCTAATCTCATATCATGTGTTCAATGGAAATACTGCTTTATTGTTAGGCGTTTTGATTGTGTTTAATTTCAATTTTAATTGAGCACAAAGGAAATATGCAAGCAATGGTGAATTTTCTCAATTCAAAAGGGATGAAACAAGCTGGGGTTATTTGTAGAATGCAACAACAGTATAGAGAGAATTGTATGAGTGAAGGCACGATCTATAAATGGATTGATGCCTTATAAAAAGTATAGGATTTCTTTATGATGAAAACTGAAAGGTATACTTTTCACATAAATGAATAATGACAATATTGAAACAGTTAAACAAGTAATTCACAAATTAAAGTAGATGATCTGGGTAGTAAACAGTTGAATGTAAGCTATGCCTTTGTATTTTCAATCATTCATGCTCCTTTAAACTTAAAAAAAAAACTGTGCTTGTTGAGTTCCATATCAATAAATAATAATCTAAAAAACAAATCATTAAACAATTTCCCAAAATTTTTTGGGGAAAAAATTTTTGGGAAATTATACAGAAATAAAATCATAAAAGCTCATTGCTTTGCCAATAACTAGTAAAGAATGATAAAATAATTTTCAATGATTACGGCCATTCTTCTATAAATTGATAAAAAATAATTATAATCGGATAACAAAAATATGGAGAGAATTAAAATAAAAGCCAATAATTTTTTTCACAAACGCTCCATATGTTAATAAATATTAATTTTTGCTATGTAGTAACTGAAAATAGTAACAGGAGCAACTAAAAGACGTTTAAAATAAGTTGTTAGAAATGTTTTATTTCTAAAATTTGTATTGATAAATAATTTAAGAAGTTTATACTTTTAAGTAGTTATAAAATAAAGCATTTTTATTTCCTTCTACTAAGTAAAAGAAGTACTGTGATAGTGAAAAATTTTGGTTTTCAGATATCAATGGAAATATCCATTTTGACTAGTTTTGGCATGGCGTCTATACATACAAACGTATCTCTTGTAACTCAAAAACAAATAGCTGTAGGTTGTGAAATTTTGGATTTAGGACTGTTGTTACATCTAGAGGGGGGAGCACCTCCCCTTTTGATTGCAATCAACTGAATCTAAAGTGTCTAAAAAAAAGCCCAAAATCCAAATTATTTTGCACTTTTTCTTAACTACAGTTATAAGCCTCCATTGAAAGCATTTCAATGATATCATAAGTAGTAATTATTTTCATTAGTTCCAGAATTATGGCCAAATAAAATTTTAATTAATGGAACTATTGAATCTTACAAGGAAAGCCACATTGGTTTGAATCAGACTTCATTTCCTTTTCTTAAAATTTAAATATACTGTTTATTAATAATTATTAACCCATGATTGTAAAAAAAAGTACAATTAATAATAATTCAATAGTAGCAATAAAAAAAATATATATATGAAAAAGTTTTATGTGCTTTAAATGTATATATGTAACCTAATAGGCATCATTACATATGCATGTATGCAACAGATTTGGTGAAACATCTGATTATTTAATATTAATTGAAAATTATAATAATTGTATTTCTTTTGGATTTTCTAGTTTAATTTTATTTAATTATTCTGGAATTTCTGTTTAACTACTGTGACTGAAAAATAGACCCTCACAAGAACATATACACTGAGGCATATATGCCTAATCTTTAAAAAATTGCAAAATATTCTTATCTTTTAGTTCATTATTCCTCTGATATTGTCAGACAATATTCTCCTTAAGTAAGTGTTGATCATCATTTTGTTTGTTTTTTGTTGCCAATCTTTTAATTGCTCTTTGGTTTGATATAGTTTTTCTAATCTTAATTTGTGTACAAGTTTTCTAGTTTTCAAATTTTCTCTCTCTTTATATTTATCATTATCTCTTAATCTTTTTATTCATTTAACATTTTCTTCCGCTTCATATTCATCTTGTCATTTTTTTTGAGATATATTTCTTCAAGCTTATCTTTATTTTTCCAGTATGATTGTTTCTTTTTCATTTTTGATTATTCACCAAATAATGCAATAATAAAAACTGAATATTTACACCATAAGATGGAAATAACATTTGTAACAAGTGTACAATTGTTCACTAAATAGAATAATTTTAATTATTATTAACTTTTATTTATACAACACACCAGAAATCTGAAACGCTTCTTAATCAGCAACTCACTAAGATATGAATAATACTGATCTAGTAATACAGTAATAAAGGGACTTTAACTACATCCTAATATTTCAAGACTGTTGAATTAATAATTGTATAAATATTTGATATTGATAAAAACTAATATTTCAGCAATTGTGTAACTGTCCACTTTATTAAAGAATTGAAGGATCATATATATAACTTTCAAATAATATAAGTTTAAATGAAGTGCAGCAAAAAATGTGTATATGTAATTTAATATGTGTACAAGGAATCACGTGGTGTTCACATCAAATTTTTTATATAGTCTAGAAAATTAAATACATATAGAATTAAATTCAAAGACAATTACAAAAAAAGGAAAAAAAATAATCATGATCCTTAAAAAGATTTATATAACTGAAACTAATATACAAAGCAAGAAATGCCAACTATCATATAATTAACAAAGGAAAATCTCAATAATTATTTTAAAGTAACAAATAACCAGAAAATATTTTATAACCTCTGAATTACTTCAAAGTTCAGCTTATTAGTTTACAAACTGAAAAACATGTATTAAATTGAATAATAACAGCAATTTATTTCAATTTAAAAGTTTAAACATTTATTATATTAATGACAAAAAATTGTTCAAGAAAAGTTGCTTTTATGAAATGTAAACATTCTTTTTGTAAACCACAAATTGTAAAGCTATCGCTAGATAATTTTTATTTAAATAAATTGGATGAAAATTTCATTATAATAAAGTTTTTCACTCTTTCTAGAGATAAATGTTTATCTAATGTAACATTACATTTTGCAATCAAAATAAGACTTATTTCAATTCTTTCTGAGAGCATAATATCAGAAACACAAGAATAAATTTTAAAGTGAAGGAAGTGAAGTGAAAAGGAGAAATTAAATTCAGTTTATTCTTTCTTGGAGATAACTTGAATTTATAAAAAAAAAAATTAAAAGAAATTCAAACTTACTAATATAGCATTTCTGGTTGTTTGATAAAGATAAAATACTAATTTAATTTCATCCTGTTATAGGCCATAATTAATATTTTCTTAATAAATTTTTTATTAATTTACTATTATGGAGACCAAAACAATAAAGTTATATCAAATTTTCTGTTTAGCTGTGGTATAACTTAATGAGATGGGACTGTTTTTCAATGTAATAAATTTTGGTGAATATGTAATTATTATTTTTCTTAGACAAAGTTACATGCAATAACAAATTACCTAAGTTTAATTATTACTGAATGTAGTTCACCTAGGCTAGTTAAAACTCTTGATGCCTTAAACCAGTCAAAACTGTATGAAATAATACAAATGGTAAACATCCAGAAATTAACATAAATTATTCAGTTCTCCACCCAGTATAAAATTAAAACATATGAATAAAAATTTTCAAACCTATCTACAACTAAACAATGTACCCAAATAGGAATCAGACATTCTGTTTGGTTATAACAGAAGAGAAATTGAAGAATTTCCTTCATATCAGAAATATAAAACTTTTCCACTTTTAATAAGGCAGTTGTTGCAATAAAATATATCAATGATCAACTAGTTCTGGAATAATGCAGAACTAAGAGTTCTGGATTGATGAACGAGTATGGGCGATACATCATTAATGTGAAAATGAGTCTTCAAGTGAAAACCAGATATGGGATTTGAACACCAACTTGATCAGTTACTAAGCTGTGTATTGAAAAACTACCATTATCAACCAAGTATATAAACAAAAAACCAATGTGTATTTACCATGATAAAAGTAATGGTTTGTAAATATTTTAAGTCTGGATATAAATAAAACCACACGAAACATTCGTTCAGAAAAATCATCGACAGGTTAAATTTTCTACCAAAGCAGCTAAAACAAGTGAACTTACCTGGATAGTATATTAGTGTACGAAAAGTTTCATATAACGAGATATTATATTATATCTATAAATAGAAGTTAAATCTAGTTTTCTTAAGCATGAAAAAACTTACTTCACCCTCTTCCAAGCTACCGTCTTCACTTTCCATTGCAACAATTCTCAGAGATTAATATAGTGTAATTTCAATATATACACAGTAAGTTTTTAATGTGTACTGATATTCATGCCCGACATTGTCGAGGAATTACAGTACACAACTCTCATTAACAATGAACATTTAAAAATATAAGTAAACGACAAATAAACGCTATCAATCCTTGATTGATCACTAACGTTCGACGAGGATGAATTGGGTAGTACCAAAAAAATAAAAATTCGTTATTTACAGCCTTTTCTGCAAAAATGTAGCATATCTCTTTCTGTACATATGTATGTTGTTACTGTTAATAGATAGGAGTGAATAAAAATACTCTTCAGTGAACAAATATGAATTTTACTATTAACATGCTTTTTAATAACAGAATTTAATTCTGTAGGAATTTCAGTTAAAAAAAAAATCTATATTTCTTTTGTGCAAAATGATTAAAATTATAGTTTAAGTACAATTACAGTTTGAAAATTATTTTGTAAATTTTGTTGGTGAAACTGTAATTATAACTGGAACTTCTATTTTATACAAAACAGCTGATCTAATCAGTTCGTTGCTTGATAGCAATCGGAGGGGTTGGTTGAGTTTGGTGAATGAGGTGTATTTAAAACTTTTTATAGCCTTCTTTCAAAAATGATTTTCAGCGAAGCAGATGAGTTAGCTGAATTGTTTAAAGGATATTTTCCATTTTACCTTTTAATAGCTTTGCCAATATTTATTATTATATCGCCGGTTTGTCCCGTTGGAGCATCTCACGAATTTCCTGTATACAGAATGCAACAGTATGACTTGCACGGTGTCCCACATGGTAAATTATATATTTAAGTAATTTTAAAATGCTAATTTTTTTTTGTTTTAGTTTGTTATAGCGGTACTTCACCGAATTACACCTTAGAACTTTAATCACTTAATTATTGTTTCTAATTGATGTGTTTTTATTATTTTTTATTTGCAGTTTTAGTGAAATTGAAAAAATATATAAATAATTTTTTGAGCAAAGTATTTATCCCAGCAATTTTAATTGGAATTATATCAGTCATTAACCAAATTATTTTTTATTGGAAGTACTGTAACCTAGATATCCAATTTTAATGCTGTCCTTGGTTGATTAGTTCGTATATTAACTATTAAATTGTAGTAAAAAAAAAAGAAAAGTGGAGTATTAATACCATAGATATTTAATTGGTATAGAAATACAATTTTTACTGTTTTGTTATTATGTATTTATGAGGTTACATGGTATAACCTCAAAAGAGTAAATTGTTTTTTATTACATTTATTAAACTTTCTAAGAATGTGTGTTGTTCTTAGTAACATAAAATATTAAGTATCCTGGTGTTTTGTACTATTGTACTATGAAATAATCAAATCATGTTGGAGAGTTGTTTTGTTAATCATATTTAATATCTAATAATATGATTATTTAATAAAATAATCATTAAATAATCATATTTAATGATATTTCTGATTGCTCACTTTTTTAAATATTTGTTTACAATTGTGTGAAAAAAATTTCAGGTATTTATTTTACATTCAATCCTGTTCATTCTATAAAATGTCAGTTGGATGAAATATCTTTGAAATAATTTATTACTGTAAGTGAAAGGTGTGTAAAATTCTAATTAATACAAATTGTTTTCAGTGATTACTTGTAGTAGATTATGTTTAAAAGGTTGAAGGATGTGGTGTTCTTAAATTGAACGATGTAATTTCTGAAGTACCAGTTTAAATGTGCTTAAGAGATCTTAATTTTGAAAAATAGTAAACCCAAACATTTAATGTTTAATCCATCATTATTTTTCCCAACACTTAAACAAGCTAGAATAACCTTACAGTTATAATTTTCAACAAGATAAATATACGGATTATCTGTTATGCACTTACTACTTACTAATGTGTGCAGGATATTTATGTCATATTTATTCAAATAAAAGTAAGATATTTTTTCATTATCTCCTTCTGTTTTATTCGTAACAGAAATAAATTATTTAGCATACTTTAACATTATATGATTACATTTTTATAAACAGAGTTAGTAGTTTTAACATTATCGTACAGAAGCAAATTTAAACTAAATTTGGTTAAATTCCATTATATGCCCAGCAGATATTGTACTATGTCTATGTTGTTGATGAAGTACAAGTTCCTTAGGAGTTACTATATAGTTAGTACTTTATATAAGCCAACTACAGCCGGTTGTAAAATGTTTGCTTGGCATATTATAAGAGTTTATTTTCCTAATATTATTTATAAAATTAGAAAATTCAAATTAAAATATTCATCAGTCTCCCAGGAATAATATTTAAGGTTAATTGGATGAGGTTAACAAGCAAACTGAACATTAGATTGTTTGGTTAGGTTATTTTGATACTGTATGAAGTTCAGTACATGAAATCATTAGTTACCTAACCTTATCTTAACCTTGAATAACAGTAATAAACTGTGATAAATATTAGAGTGACTAATAAATAGTGATTTGTTGTTAGACAATTAATGCCATATATTAGAGACTTACAAAACTGAGATATGTTTGTAGCTGACGTAGTACAATGTCTGATGGGCATAAAATGGAGTTAAACCCTACATTTTCAGTTTATTAACCTGATAAAAACCTTTGTTTTTACAAACACTTGATTTGTGTGCCAGTGATGTTTTGGTTATAGAGGTAGCATTACTAGTATACATTGAATTTGATGCCACTGGTATTTTTAACTTTTTGAAAAGTAGATAACCATTTACTAGCTGCTACTTATAATCTGTGTCGAGATGCCAGAGATACCAAAAGGGGACAGCAGCATGTTCAGTAATTGTAAACCTAATTTCTTGATGATTGATACATACTGAAGAAAAACAAGTTCAGCTTTCCCTTTTTTATTAAATCTCTTAACTACAAGATTAACTATTTGTGTTACAGAAGAGTAAATGAGTTCAGAAAATTCTTTGAATTTTAGTTGCTGTTAAACTTGAAATAATGTGCCATAATACAATGAAAGTTTTTCTTTTTACAAAATTTTAAATATTATTACATGAAAGTGATTTTTATTTTGAAGTAAATCAAATGATTTTAATTTTAATTTGGTTTCTACATTAAATTTTTCATGTAATAAATGTTCTCCTTGATATAAATAATGCATTTTTTAATTTTTATTGTTTTGTTAATTTTTCAGGATAAATGAAATATTGAGCTAGTAGAATTTTAAAAATTAACAAAACTCCTGACTGCATGGAGATTATATATAGCAGCTTATTTTTATTAAATTATGTTACTGTATCTTTAATAAATAAAAGGAGTAATAATTGAAAATATTTATTGTGAAGAAAAAAATATCTTAATATTAAAATTGTTATGTAGCTTATGTTATCTTCAGAATTGATATGAAACACAATATTTGTGGAAATTATTACAATGCCAAAACATTCATGTTGTGCATTCACAAGAAGTCATTAGAACAATAAGCTAATTTGGATTTGCCCCAGCCATATTGTTGAAGTAATTTGTATAACATAACATTTGTTTAAAATTTATTTAGGTTGTCGAAGTGCTCCTGTTAACTTAGAAGCTAGAGCTTTGACTGGGTGGAGTACGTCTCGACATTGTGTTGTTGCTAGAATGCAGGATATAACAGCAGATCAGTTTCGAGAAATAAGAGCTAAAGCTGGGGCACTTTTGGTAGTACTACCAGAAGACCTTTCTGCTTTATCAGAAGATAATAAACAGGTAAGAGTGTCTTAAAAATTATTTTTTTCTTTTCCTATTTACTTCTTGGTTAGTATTTCTGAAATTATTAAATCAAAAGATGAACAGTTTAAATTACGTTAGCTTGAACCTGAAGGTAAAATATGCAATATTTATTTTATATTATGTATTAACCTTCTGCTTACTTTCTTCTGTAATCCAGCATCTTCTCTGCATCACTAATTCACCTTCTCATTTAAGTCAAAAGAGAAAGTCTCTTTCTCTTTTTAGAAGAATTGTTTTCTTCTTTTCCCCTTCTCATTTATGTATTCTTCAGCCCTTTTTGGATAACTACTGTACAAAATGAGCTATTTCGTATGATAGTTATCCAAAAAGTTTAAAAATATCCAATTTTTTAACCTTGACTTTCTCTGAAAGAGCCTCCTGATGCTTCAGTCAAAACTTCCCGAAAGACATTGCCCCTAATCTTTGATGGAGAACCTAAATCAGGTATCAAAAAACAGGAGGGTGAAGAGTCCAGATTCATCTGAACTGAATTGATAGATTACTAGCAATTTAATAAAAAAACCATTGCCTTCTGCAATAGATTTTCCAAAAAAAAAACCCTAACCTAATTTAACATAACCACAATAAATTG
>JAAAKQ030045274.1:0-16517 GCA_010016005.3 Zanna intricata
ATCCGCAGATTGTACGGATCTTTTTCCACACAGTAGATGTGGGAGTGGTACGTGAGATGGTGTCCACGTAATTCCTCTATGACCTCTTCCTAGAGTCTAAGAATACTCGACGACATTCCGATGCCCGGGGATCGGGCGGTTCCTCAACCATATCCTCCAGTATACGTGGTGTTGGAGGGGGAGATTTTGGTGACTGGGACGATGTGGATGACGTCCCAGAGGTGGTTGTTGTATGGGCTCCCTTAAGAGGGAGCTTTTTTGGTGGCTTACCACCCGAAGTATTTCCTCCTGCTTGTAAAGGTTCTTTTGGAACAGAAGTTTTGAGTGGAATCCCACTGTTGGATTCGCTAACTGCAGTTGGGCGCTTTTTGTTTGCCTTTGTTATCTCTGAAATTGTGGCTGTCAGTGAGGTAACTTGATCAGAGAGAATCTGAACAAGTTTTTTCAACTGTAGCGGCGGCAAAGGACACATCTGGTTTAATCAGGTTCCTTGAGTCTATTGTCTTTTTATACTCCCTGCGAGCCGCCGGAAAGGAAAGCTTCTGCTCTATAGCGATTTTGAGGATTCCCTTCTCTTCTTTGAAGGTTGGGCAATCTCGTAACTGAGCTGAATGTGTTCCCCCACAGTTAGCGCATTTTTTTTCTTCTGCACAGTTAGTATCATTGTGGCCTTCCTTTGAGCATCGAGCACTGATCTCGGTTTTTGGACAAGATGTTGTAGTGTGACCGTACCCTTGGCATCTGAAACATCGTCTCGGGTTAGATATAAACGGTCTTACTCGAACCAAGAGGTAACCCACTTTAATCTTCTCAGGTGGTATTGGAAGACCAAATGTTAGAATAAGAGATGGTGTAGGTACTTCTGTCTCGGTTTGCCGTTTCATTATTCGTTTAACTTCTACAACATCTTGAGTTCGAAGCTCATCAGCTATTTCCTTCAGGTCCATCTCCATAAGGTCTCTGCAAAAAATTACACCCCGGATTGTATCGAGTGTTTTATGACATTCTGCAGTTATATTGATACTGCCCATATTACATAGACATAAGATAGATCGACTCTGTTTGTCATTGTATGTTTCAATCAGAATCGATCCATCTCGCAACTTCTTAATGTTCTTCAGGGAGCCACTCAAACCCGTGATGACCTCATTAATGAGGAACGGCAAGACCTTATGAAGGGAGCCACCTTCTTGACTGTTGCGTAGTACCACAAATCTGATATTATTAAATTTTGGATTTAAGCTGTTACTACTGTTATTTTCATTATCCTTGTCGGACAATGCCGAGCGAGACCTTTTCACAACACTGATATTGTTGGTGGTTTTTTCAGATGGACCCCCAACTATCGTAAGTTAATTTGTGTAGAACTAATTTTGTTCCCACAAGTACCGGTGATATAAAGAGCCACTCCAGCACAGCGCACACATACTGGAGCTACAGCTAGATTACAACCGGGTTCGCCCAGGTGCCTGGAGGTCATTGTTGAAGACTCACTACATAGAGCCATTCACCCTTCGGCATAGTAGTTCCCACCTTGGATTATGATTGTGATTAGTAAGGTGTCGCAACATCACCTATGTATGTGTAAGAGTGTATGTGTAAGAAGAAGTAGTGCAGAATGTTGTGCAGTTGTGACATTGTGTATGTTGTAATGTGTGTAGTGTTCTTGATGTAGAGTATGTGTATAGTGTAAAGTGTTCTGCAGCTCAATGTGTAATGGGAAGAAAAGCTGCAGAGGCTAGGGTCGTGGGGATGCCAACCCCCAAAGTCTTAAAGAATAAGACTCCCCGTCAGGGAACCAACTCTGTAACTGACACACATTTTCCTTGAGCAATTCAGGTTAAAAATTTCCCTTCTAAAGTGATTACAATCTCTTTACCTGAAAATAATGTCTGATTGATTATTTATGCTTTGAAATCAATGTGGAGCTTATGAATAAGGTTAATAACTGGTTGAGAATCTGATGAAAGAATTTTTCTACAAGTGTCAGAAAAAACTGGTTTCATAATAAGATAAGTGGATAGCAACTATGAAGAGAAATAATGCAGATAATATGTAGATATCTTTTGTATATATTTAAATATATTATCCCAATTTTATTTTAGTAATTGGATGTCAAATTTAGAATAGCACTTAGAGGGTTAGTTATAATTTCATAATTATTCTGAGAAGTAATACATTTTTATTTATATTTACAAATTTTTATTTTTCTTAAGAAGCATAATGAAATTTAAAAGCATGGAATTTTTTTATATTGTGCCTTTCTTTTACTATACAGTAATAATACAAGAAGAAAATGACATTTTGACAGCCACATTTTCAGATACTCTTAACAATACAGAAGCTGAAATTGGAAACAATATTTTAATATCAGAGCAAGCAATTTTTCTTTCAAGACATGATGAGGAATCTACTTTTCATCAAGGTCAGTAATTTTTTTTATTTTTGTAACCACAGACTGATAACTTCTCATTACTTAATATTTTATGAAAAGATCTTAAATACCTTTGTTTATAATAAAATGTTAATATTAAACTTTTAATTTTATTATATTATTGTCTATTAAAGATATAATTTTAAATGTTTAAATTAATAATATAGATTTCTGCGAAATACATAAACAAGACAGAGATATGTATTATTTTAATATTTGTTAAGAAGATACAGTTTGTAAGTAGCAAAAATGATTCTTTTTTAACAGATATCCTTAACCGAACAACATTTTCAGTATTCTTTAATACTGAAGGACTTTAGATTAAACTACTGGTTAGGTAAAACTAGATAAATATATCAAATGTGATTGGATAAAATAGAGAGAACTTTGGATCTGCACGTGAACTACAAAGTATGTGTTTTAAATTATGACTGATCATTTAGAAAAGTGTTTTGATATTTAGAAATGTGTTTGAGGATTATGTGTAATTCATATTATTTTAACATATGAGTTATATTTCTTTATATAACTAAAGATAAGATGTTTAAATTTGAATTGTTGTGCATATGAACAGCCAGAAGTTAATAAATATAAATTATAGTTTGTTTATACTTGTGCAAGAGAGTTTGTTAAATGTTTTTAATTGTTTATGAAACATGTATTAAAAAATCTACCAGTCCTTTATAAAGGATGGAGCAATCGTATCAGCTGACCTCTTATAAATGACTGGGAGGTTTTGTTTGTTTATAGTAAGTTTAATAGGGTAGCTGGCTTTCATGGCGCGAGTGGTAGCATCTCAGCCTTTCATCCGGAGGTCCCAGGTTCAAATCCTGGTCAGCATGACATTTTCACTCACTAGAAATTATTCATCTCACATTATCTGAATCAATACCTAACTGTAGTCTTGGAGGTAAAAAAAAAAAATTTTATAAGGTAAAAAATTGCTTTAAGCTAGTTGTGCATTTTATATGCTAATCTAAGATTTAATTGAAGAATTTAAATGAAGAAGATTTATATTTAAATTTTAGAGATTTATATTTTAAATATATCTTTATAGAAAATTTATATTTTAATTGAAGAAGATTTGATTGAATAATCTAAGATTTAATTAAAGACTTTAAAGTAACAGTTAATCCAAAGTGAGCACAATTTCTTCATAGGTAAATGTGTTTTAGAGTGTTTCATCCATTATTTAAATAATTTCCAGTCATCTGGGGGGTAATAAGACAGTTTTACAACACTGAAGTAGTGGGGTTTCTGTAAATTTAAATTGGTGATTTGCAATCTACTTTTCTATTCAACCAATCCTATCTAATATAATCACCTACTTGCATTGTTCCTTCTCATTAAAATCAAAATCTATTAATATAAAAATAGATAGATCAGTTTTTTTTTTAAATACGCAAGAACAGCAGATATTTAGTTTATTAATTAAAAGAAATTCAGGTTTTTATCTCAACTATGGATTATAAGCAAAAATTTATTAAATAAAATGTTAAATATTTATTTAATCTTTTATCAATAGAAAGATCACAGGAAAACTTATTTTTTCATAAGCATTACTTCTTTAACTATAAATATTTATAACTAGTAAAGAGTAATCATTTTAAATCTTTTAAAAAAACAAATTACAAAATAAATATAATTATTCTTAACAGAATTAAGCAAAGAATCCAATTAAAAAAATAAACAAAAAAATATTAAAATACAATATTTACAGAAAAAAATAAAATGTTTATAATAAAAAAGAGGAAAAGGGAAACTTTTGATTTCTTGTGATCAATTTTGGCTAAAGATGACTTTATTAGTAAAAATAAAAAATTGTTATTTTAATTTTTGTCAAACACAAGCAAAATCAAATAAATTATCCTATAGTATATTCAGCATTTCCAAGGGAGCATATTATATTTTATTGGGATATGAATTATTAACTAAATAAATAAATAAAGTTTTTATATTTATTGATACAAAATAATATACTTCATATGCGAAGTTGAGGAAAAAAATATCCACCATTTTCATCATACTATTTATTTATACAAAGGAGCGATTCAATATTTATATACATCATTTTTCTAGATAGTAACCTCACTTATCAATGCACTTGGTCCAGCGATCTGCAAGCTTTCATGTTCCTTCCAAGAAGAAGGTTTTCAGTTAGTCGGGAATCCACTTTTGCTTTGTTTTCTGCACGACTAAGACTGGAAATTCAGTGACCTTGCAAAGCAACCTTGAATCATCCAAACAGATGAAAGTTGCAAGATCTGGGCTGTAAAGAGTGTTCCAGAAACTCAAAATTCAGCGTTTTGATGGTTTGAATGTTTGGGCTTGTATTCTGCAGTATGCTGTCTTTGCACATAGCGCACAGATTTTACCAAAGCCAAGCTCATCGTGGATGATTTGACAGGCAGCACCATGACTGATGTTCAAAGAAGACACTACCTCATAAACGGTAACTTATCTATTCACCAGAATCATCTCCGAGCCTGCTAAATCTTATCATCCGTGGTCAATAGACGTCCTGCTCTTCATGCATCACACTCAACCAACCAGTTTTAGACTTATCGACCACAAAGAAACACTTCTATGTGTTAAAAATCTGTACCCATATGTTAATAAAAATGTATGTTGAATTGTGAATTGTGTGAGCACAATTGGAAAATATTAAACAAACAACACCCACAAAATTAGACCTCAAAAAACAATGCTATTGTGATAATTCATGTTGAAAAAATAAAACAAAATGTGTAGCACACTTGTTGAATAGATGCCAAATTGTGCACTGTGAAGTTATTAAGAATAAAAGAAGACATATTAATCATTAGATATTCACAAGTTGTATAGGTATGATTTTTTTTTTCTAAAAGTTACGTTTTATTAAATAACATTGATTAGATTAATTTTCATGCTACTGGATATCACATATAGAATGAATAAACATACATTTTTTTATTATTATCTATTGTCCAGTTGTTTCAATTAATAATTACCAACAAAAATCACCATAAACAAACCAAATATTAGTTTTATGTTATATGAGACATCTTATTTAAGCAGCTGATGAATCAATGGATTCAAAAAGTAGCTTATTATATGAATTCCCAAGTTTATATTAAACTTGCTAATAATTTTGGATGTGTATGGTAATTTTGTTGGAGGTAATATGAATACAAAATAACTACTATGATCTGCTTTTTGTCATGAAGATTATTAATATGTTTATAGTTTGCAGAGAACTTGCATCAGGTGTAAGCCTCATTTTGGATTTCAGTTGGACTGGCTGGAAACGGGTTAACTTGTTGTCTCAGGCAGTAGGGGTACCTTATATTAGAATTGGAGTATCAATTCATCCATTTTTGCGCGTTGTAGATGATACGCTTACTACACTTCGTAACGCTACTGATGCTGTCTTAATTTTTGAAAATGATATACGTAAGTAATTTTATTTCTTAAGTAGGATTATAATTTTTATATGATTTGTAAATTGATTAAAATTTTATAAGTATCTAAAAAATAATTGAGTCATTTTTAATTTTCTATGTAAAATATATAAATGATAATTGATTTAGTAAAATTAGGTTTTTCTGAAGCAAAATTATGTAATATAAGAAATCCAGTTAGTAAAATAAATATTAACACAAATATTTATTTGTAGCTGACATCACTTCATGTGGAAGAGTGGTTTAAATTTACATAATATTTATATTTTTGAGTGAATTAGCAGTTTATTTTCTTCATGTTCAAAAAATTACTTTATTTTTTGGTTTACAGTTGACTTTCATAACTCAGTAGTAATGAGCATAACTAGTTATGATCTAAATGTTGAATACAGAAAAATAGTTACTGGTAGTATGTGAAACTGGAAATTAAATATTTGTCTAACAACAAAAAAACCAAATTTCTATTAATTTATCTAAATTATCTGTTTTTATTTTAGAGCTGGAGCAAAGCCTTTATTATTTGATAGAATTTTCTCGCCTCAGAGTACTAGCTTTAAATGCGACAACAATTAAAACAATAGCAAATATGATTCCCATACCATCATTTCTTGTAATTATTGCAGACACATTTCATATCAACACTATATTTTCTCAAGTAAGTGTAAATGGTAATATTTTAATTAATTTTACATTCATTTAACATACTAAAATTATATAAAAAAATTAATATTATACAAATTATAATAGATTTAATGTTTAGATGTTAATGCTATGAAATGATTTTTACTATTACACAAGGTTTACCTATTAATAAGAAAAAACTATTAATAGTAACTTTGCTAAAACAAAATGATTTAAAAATAGTAATTTTGAATTAAGCAGCTAATACTTTAGGACCTTTTCTCTAGAAAATAAAAATATCCTAAACAAATTGTTACATACATTACTTATAGATTACACAGGCTACATTTAGGACTTGTTTGATTGTGAATAATATATGGGTATGAGTCCTGATCGCAAAATGAATGAAATAAAATCTCTCTTTTTGTTGTTACAAACTCAAATAAAGTCTGGAATTTAATTTTCAGGCATTGGAAGCAAATTTACTAAAGAAAGATGATCACTGGAATTTAGTATTTACTGACTTTAATTATGAAAAATTTCATATAGGACTACTCACAATATCAGTAACCAAATATGTCATGAAAAAATCTGTTTGCTGCCCACTAGCTCAACTGCCTGAAACATGTGTCTGCCCCGAATCTGTTAAGGTATGTTCAAAACCTGTAGTAGCATGCAAAATAATGTGAACACAGTTGTCATTTAATAAAAATTAACATTATTTAGAAAAAATAATCATAGCAGTAGAATTTGTGAATATCTAGTAATTAATATGACTTTTATTCTTAATACTTAATGGTACGCGATTTGGCATCAATTCAACAATGTTTTTGGTTTCTTCATCATGAAACCATACAATATTATTATAATAAATATTATTTCTTTAATGAATTCAAATTTTGTAGTGCGATTTATTTTTAAGTCTTTTCTTACTGTTGTGCAAAGATTTCAATTGGGTTTAAGTCTGGGAGTTGTCTGGCCACAGAAGCACTTCAACATTTCGTTCTTCAAAATATTTTTCCCCTTTTTTGGTAGTATGGTATGGCACCAAACCTTGTTGGAACACTCTGTTGCCTTGTAGGAATTTGTTCTGAAATTTTGTCACAACCCTTTTCTTCAGAATCTTGATATATTCACTTTTCAATATAACCATCTACTGGAAGTAATGAACAAAGACCTTCAAATATGAAACAACTGCAAAACATTTTTTCTGGGGATGTTTAGCTGACTACTGGATATGAGCCAGACATATTTTCATCTGATGTTTTTTTTATGTATGAAATCCTTTGTCCCTGAACATAAAATATGATTCATAGGAAACAAAATTTTTCCAGTATTCTTTGGTCCAATTAGCATGTGTTTTGGCCCACAAGCATTTTTTCAGCACATTCCTTTGTTAAAAGCTCTTTAAAGCTGACAATGAGCTTTCTGTCAGCTGTCAAATTGAAAGAATTTGGAATCTAACTGTTGTAACTTATAAATCTGTTCCACTTGCTGCTAATTCTCAATTTAAGTCCATAGCTGGATTAGTTCATATTTTTGAATAAAGATTACTTTTTCTCCCTAATAACTTATCCTGTATTAGAGTAGTTTATTTTACAATCACATTTTCCTTTCTTTTGAGATAAAAAGCAACAAGTTTTTAAAAATTGTTTAAGGGCATTGCTACTGCCTTTATTACACCATGTTAAAGTTTTGCAAGTTTTTTCTAGTACTATAGGAGATAGAGCCCTATTTGTTTTTTAAATTAAATTTCACTTTTTTTTTTAGAGACTAACCTGAGTTTAAGATAATATAAACATTTTTCAACTTTTTTTTTTAAATGTAATTTTGATAGAAGAGGAATGTATAAAACAAATTATATCTCTTGAAATATTTTATTTACATTTATGAAATATTTTAATAACCCTCCTCAGTAACTAGCCCAAAGTGTACTGAACAGTTTCTGAGAAAAACTGCATTAAATTTTAAAAAGCAGAACTTTTGGGAAATCCAGTAAAAAAAATAACTGTAATTAATTTTACTCTATTTGCCTTATTAGTAAAGACCTCCACTGTATGAAGTTTGATCTGATCTCATGACCTTCACATAGTTTTTCTAGTTTCCTATTTGCAGAAGTCCTCTTCTCTCTAACTTTCTTCCCAAGGTCTGATAGTTTCATTTCCACATCCACATTTTGATATGATTTTTCGTAGGTGCTACCATGTTCTTTCCTACTTCACTCCCATTACCTCATTAGCATTATCTTATTCTTACAAACATTATTAAAGGATGGTGCAAATCTTAGACACTAAGCAATAAAATATCAATCTGAACAAATGATCACTTTGACAGTCGAATCCAAACTACATTATTTAACTATTCATTCGGATTTTGCATTCTGCCCTTCAGACACTTTTCCAATAAAATAGGAGCTGGCAAGTCTCAAAAAATGGCTTTAATTTTTGCATTATAATTCTAGGTAAGTGGAAAAGTCTTGAGTGGTCATATTTCTCTTCAGTCAATTTATTCTTATTAAATTTACACCATATATCATTAGTGGCAGAACAGAAATGATGCAATTGCTCTTCATTGGGTGAAGATACATGGTAAAATTCAGCCCATATTGTGCGTTTCGAATGAATCAACTATGTGTGTGTTTCCAATTACCTAATTCACAATAATTTCAATTTCTGGTTTGCTTCACTCGTGAGTCTGATTTTACCAGACAGTGGCTTTCCATGTGAGAGTAACTGTTTATCCTGTGATTTTAAATCTCTCCTGTGTGTAACTAATCTTTGTTGGATGTTACTGATGCATTCAAGCTTCTTGTCCATATGGCTTACTTTTACTAATAGCTAGAAATGCTTTAGAGACTTCATCTCGCAATATTCTCTGTAACATACATTATAGTTATGAGCCAGCAATTGTTGTGAGTGCCCGGTGGTCCATTAAAAAACCAATCTTCTCCTATGCTTCACAATAAATGATATATTAGTGCACTAACTTGTGGGACTTTTTTGGAATCAATGTGTTAATAATTTAAGTTTATTTGTCAAAAAAGACAGACAATGAATGGAGAAAGAAATGAACATGTCCTCTGAATACTTGTAAGGTGTGGTAAATGATCAAAAGGAACTTTCTGATAAACAAGCTCAGCAGATAAAATGATTTAAAACATGGATTAAAACTCCTTAAGCAGGAGAATGTCAATATAAAAAATAAAATCAAATTGTTGGAGGTCAAAGTTAATGGAAATGATCAATACTCAAGATCCTAACCACTGAGATTCATGGGATGCCTGAAACTGCAAAAGAAGTCATGTACAAAGAAGTACATATTCTCCTTTCCTTCAAGGTGAGAAGGAACCAGTTTCTTTAAATTATTTTAAAATAACATATCATGTTCTTTGTCCAACACCACGCTCAGTACTTATCTGTCATTGTGTCAATTTGGTACTAACAGAAAGAGAAACGTTTTTCAAATACTTTCTAAGAGTTGTTTCCATTATTATATGTACAATTCACATAGAAAAAAATACAAAAACAAGATTTTGTAATAAAAAATAAAATAACTTTCACAAAAAAGTATTCATAACATATGATTATTAAATAATTTAATTTCCTAATTAACCAAAGAACATAATCCCACATTAACAACTTAAAGAATGGGGTAGTTAAACTGTGTAGCCACAGGAAAAAATAAACAAAATATTCCTTATGTTTGGATTAATTTGCAAGCTACGGTATATTATAATACTATTAGCCATTAATGTAGCAATGCTTGGCAAAGACCTAGCCAATTTGTTTTGTATTCTTGTTCATATGTAATACAAATAAGTCCCCATAAATTATAACCATAAACAGAATTTTCTGTATATGAATTACAGGTAACTCAAGCTTTTAATAGTCTGTTATCAAAGGCAATAGGTGAAGTATTTGCACATATGATAAAAAATAAAAGTTATATTGAACCAGTGAAATCTGACTGCCTTACAACAGACACAACAATTCCAAATATTCTAGCTTCAAAATTTTATAATAGTATATTACAGGTAATAAAATTATTATTAATTAATTAATGAAAAATTGTTAAAAAATTTTTAATTTTGTAAATAAATAATTTAGCTGATAATTGAAATTAAAAAATATTTGCTTATTGAATAATAATTAAAAAAAAAACATTGAATATGAAACGGTGTAAGATCTGAGGGCTATTATACTTAAGTTTTGCTTTTTATGTTGTGATGGAAGAGAATTCAATAAATGGAATATAATGAACTAAAAGTTTTTCAATGAAATTCTGAATTCTGAATTGTTTGATAGAATAAAGTTATTAATATAATCATTAAGAATTACTTTAAAGGACTGTTTTGGGGATTCAATACTTCACAGTTGTCATTCAATAAGACTTTATTGGATGATTTATATTGGTATAGGACTAAATTTTAGGCTAAACATTCATTTTTTATAATGTAAAGCAATAATTAAGCCTACTGTCAACCTACATTGGAGAATGGTATCATCTTTGCCTTTCACCAAAAGATTTTAAATCAGAATCCTATAAAGAAATTTTTTTATTTATTAAAAATGTAATGTGTAACTTTCCTTTCTAAAATCCTGACCTTATTGGATGAATAAATCATTGAAAAAAAAGAAAAAATTAAAATGCCATTATAAACTATTAAAATATGTTTGTTGGAGAACTTTAAAAATGATAATGAATTTCAGAATTCAAGGTTTGATAATTTATACACTAAACAGTTATATAATATCTACAAGATTCTTCATAGTGTTAAACATTTTTATGTTTGTATTTATTAGTAACCTTTTGCAAAATGAATGTATGCTGTTTTTCATAAAGATAATAATTGATATATTATATTTTAATAATTATAAAATAATAGAAAATTAGGCTATCAAATTGTAATTGGAAAAAAATAATGATTGAAATTAAGCAGTAAAGGTAGATAATTTACCATCAGAATTTTTGTTTAAGAGAATCAGGGGTGGATATAAATACTAATGTTTGGATTTTATGAGACTGGAGAAGTCTCATAAAAGTAGTCTCAAATTAAAAAAAAGAGTAATAGTTATATTATACAAATAGGAAAAGATAAAAATAAGAGTATCAGTCCATAGGAAATCAGTCTATAGGAACCTACTATATCAGTTTATTAATTCATGCATAAAAATTACATGAGCATAGTTCACAGATGAATACAATGTGAAACAGAACAAGATATAGTTCACTTTCTGATAAAGATAAAGGAGGCCATTATGGGTTTTCAAAAGAAGGTAGACTTAAACAGAATAAAACTGATTTATTGATATGGAAAAGGCATTAAATGATTTAGAATGGAACAAAGTATTAAAACTTTAAAAAAGAATGAAAAACTGAAGTATAAAAGTATAAGGGTTATACACAACCTAGACAGTTATTCAAATCAAAAACAATAATAAAAGAATGAAACATTGCTCTTTATCAGAAAGGAATGAGACTACCACAATTTCTTTTCAAGACAAACATTAAAAAAGCAATGGGAATTGAAGGACAATTTTATTATTAGAGTTAACTACCTAAGGAAAGAAAACAAATATTCATTGATGACAATATTATTCATCCAAAATAAAAAAAAAAAGGTTTGAGAAAATTCTGAGCAATATGGATTTATTACAAAAGGAACTCAGTTTCAAAATAAATAAGATTATAACAAACTAATGAATGAGGCAGAAAAATGGATAATAAGAAATTATATAGAAAATACATCTACAAAAAACATATGTCTTGAATTGTAAATTGCATCATCATATCGAAATACTCCCATATATTCTTCCTTTTCACTGTTTTAGAAACAGTTACTCTGTGAAAAGGTCTGAAATTTTTTGATTGCATTTGATTTCTTTTAACAAGCTGGATACCATTAATTTCAAAAACCTTTATCTTTATCCTGTATTCTTTAATTTTTGGGGAAAAAATTATGAATGGTAAGTCTGGCAAATAAGCAGAATGATGTAATCATTAATTAAATTTTGGGCCAGAAACTCTTTCAAAGACACATTACCATGGTTTGTAATTATAATGAGATGATCAATTTTTAGACCAGAATTCAAACATTTTCCTCTGAAGTCATATAATTTTTCAGCATCATATATTTATTACAGAACTAAACATCAGACTGTAACAAATCCTGTATTGTGTTCACAGTCATTATTGTGTCCATTATTTTTGTTTTTGGCTGCCTATTTCTGGCAACCACATATTAATAATAATAATAATAATAATAATTAATATGAATAAATCAAAATAATTATGTTACAATGTAGGTAAACAGATATCCAGGGATACATTTTTCATCTAATTCTTTAGAAATTTATCCTCAATTAGAATTTATAATCACAGTAACACCTAGCAGATCATCATCCTTAGAAGACAATCCTAGTGGTGACACCAAACTGGCTAATTGGGATACAGAAAATGGTCTTTTAACTGCCCCAGGTCTTGTCATCAATCCAGTTAAACGCTTTTTTCGTATTGGGACATCAAAGGTAAATTTTAGTTAAGGTATAATTATTTCTCATTGTAATTACTTTTAATTCTCACATAGCAGATTTATAAAATATCATAAACAACATTTGAATGACAGCCTTAATAACTTAATCATTACAAATGAATGAATGTTAAAAGAAAATCATCAGTTTGACTTAACAGCAAAAAGAGACCACCTTTAAAAGTATTTCTGTTAATATAAGTCCTGTGGAAAAAATAATATTTGAATTGATAAGAAAATGATAGGAACAGAAATTTACTGATGAAAATACATTGTTTAATTAAAATGTTTTTATTTTTTTATTTTTAATGGACAGTGAATGTACTTATGTACATATCTACAATGATCAGAAAGGAATTCATGTACCTCCTAACATGTTTGTTGAGGAGCTGAAATTATGACTTATTAAAAATATTAACTGCAAGCAAGATTTCTCAATCAGATACAGCAATATAAAATACGTACTTGTTAATACTCAAACGCATACTTAAATATTTTAACAAATAATATTTATATTAAAAACTGTTATATATAGAATAATTTTTATTCACAAACAAATGATCTTTATCATCACAGATGGAATCAGCTATACCTGCTATTACAGTATGTCTAAAATATTTATACAAGATTTGAAAATAAAATAGTTCATAGCATATTAAATACATACCAAATATTATTGTGAATAAGATAAATAGATTGTATTTTAAATATGTAAAATCTTATGATAAAAAAAAAATTATTATTTCAAATAAACTTAACAATTACAATGATAATTTAAAATTTACTTACGAGATAGAAGATAACAAATTTTTTTTTTATATTGTTATCAGTATAAGCATAAACAATATAAGACAAACATCGGTTTATAGAAAACCCACAACAAAAATATGACATCTGAATTCTAACCACCCATGTTAAAAAAAAAAAACAGATTAATATATATATAAAAACATGATGTTTAGAGCTATTCATTATACAAAAAACAATAAAATTAAACTCAAAAAAGAAAAAAAATACTATGATAATATTACACTAAAATACAACAGAAAATAATACAAAGATTAGTAATAGCACTGATAGACAAAAAATAATTCTTTTAATATTTCTCTAAGTGTGATACAATTTCTTGAATTACTTTTTTGCATACATTAGAGTACGCAATAGAGTAAGTACTACAAATACAATTTTTCTATCATCCTTAGTTTTAAATAAATTATGCTTTAAAAAAAATTAAGGAAAAATATAGTTAAAACCCTTAAAATTTACAACTTTGCATGGCCATACCTATGTTAGAATGATTTTGCTGATGCCTTTTTTTTATAAATAGCCTCAGGCACATCCCAAATTAATGTCCAAGAATAATCGGCTAGAATGTTAATATTCCATTTCTCTTTAAAGTGGCTTTCCATCACCGAAATGTCTTGATGGAAACGTTCACCATGATCGTCACATCTCCAAAGTTTTTCAGAAAAATCCAGATGTGAGTGGAGGAAACTATATTTCAAAGACATATTACAGTCCTCAGTTTTGTATGAAGTAAGAAGTTGATTAACAGTATTGTGGTAATTGTCGGATTTTTGTTTGCCAAGAAAATTTTTGCAAACGTCTTTAAATGAAGCCCAAGCTGTACTTTCTACATTATTCAATATCAAGTTAAATACATCATCTTTGACCAATTCTCTTATTTGAGGACCAATAAATATTCCTTCTTTAATTTTTCCTCACATTCAAAAATTTCTGCCTGATGTACAAAAATCCAGGACTATCCTTTATCATTGCTTTTACAAAATTTTTCAATAGTCCTAGCTTGATATGGAGAGGCAGTAAAAATATTTTTTTTGGGTTCAACTAGGGGCTCATGAATAATATTTTCCCCATTTTTAGTTAAGTTGTCTTGTTTCTTCTACTCTTTGGTAACATAATATTTATCCCTAGCTCAACTGTCCCATTCGCAAAGAAAATACATGTATTTAGTATAGTCTAATTGCATAGCTAAAAAAACAGCTATAACTTTCAAATCACCATATATATTCCAGCTACGTTTTTTTATAATTTATTTTTTCAAGAACGTCTTTTATCACATAGAGACATAGTATGTCTCTTTCAAATTAATATCATAAGCGATTGGTATCGAAGGATATTTGTTACCACTGTGTAGCAGAACCACTTTTAAACTATACTTGGACAAATCTATGAAGTCGTCAGTTCTATGAACATGTCCTAAGTGCAACTTAAACTCTTCAATATTTGTGCAATAAATCAATTTTCATTAATAAAGTACTGAGAAAGTTCTTTTTGTCATCTTGAAAAGCCCAAATTTTTTGTATAATTTTTAAAGTAAATTCCAACCTTGCAGTCTTGATCCTAGTAGTTCAGCTTGATTTTTGATAAATTTAAATTCCTAACCAAGTCATTTAATCCACCATGTGATATAAGATGTGGCTTATTGGAAGATAATTCAAAAACAGAATCATTGCTGTCTTCTTCAGTACTGCCTGATTCTTCATCGCTGCTTTTCATTCCAGGAAATAATTTCACTGTAAGATCCAGACCTGATTGCAGATTGCAATGATGGATATTTTACAGTATGTTTAGATTTGTTTTGTTTGTTTAAATTCCAGACACACCTGTTAAACAAAGGTAACAATCGGTTATATGATCCTTTGGTTAATGCCAAACCATAGGTACACCAAATGGCAAAGCCTTCAATGTACCTTTCAGCCATCCTCTTAAATATAAAGAACAATTACTGCATACTATATGAGAAACCCACTTCTTATCCTGATCACCAATTTTACACTGAAAGTACAAATGATATGCCTTTTTAATTAAAGATGTAATGTTTTTTCTATTTGCTTTTACAGTAAACTCACCACATACATAACAAAAGGCATCCATATCATTTACACAATTTCAAGTCATTATGGCACTGCACTGTTAATAAGACAGTAAAAGACTGAACAAAATTAATCCATTCCTAAATCCAGCGCTTAATACAAACAACACAGCTATGTTTTCAGCTACATGTTTTGACCTGTACAACCATGATTAATCTTATCCATGAAGGCTCATTCTTCAGTGTTAGATATGATGTCATAAAATGTGACTATGATATAACTTACTTCTTTGTCTAGTATTGTTTATTTATAGCTTACAAATTATGTTAACAAAGTTAAACAATAAAAAATGAGCTAAAAATATATGAGCAATAAAATAGAGGAGCTTAAAATGCTAACTGTACATTGAAAAAAAAAAAAAAATCATTTAATTAGAATTTTAAAAAATTTTCAAAACTGGTGGGTAATAGAAAGATTCTGAGTTCATATTCGGTTTCAGCATCAAAAACCAGATTAAAATCATGTACCACATGTTAGGAAACAAAAATTATGTTTAACAGTGTAGTTTACTTAAAATAGTCTCAGGAGTGGTTGACCTTGAGATTGTACAAGACTACACTTCATTCACATTCATACACATCATCCTCATTCATCCT
>JAAAKQ030045285.1:0-11276 GCA_010016005.3 Zanna intricata
TATATATATATAATTGTAGTTTTATATTATAAATTTTATGATATAATGTTTTCCTTACTAGTTCGTGTAAGAATTTTTCAAAATAGGGGAAACATGGCATTATCCAATTAATAATTTTGAAAAACATAAAATCTGAGATACTTTAAATATTATTCAATAGAAACAACAATTTCTGGGCTTTAATTTAATAAAGGTACATTACATAAAGGTTAAAAAGTAAATTTGGTATGATGTTTTAAAAAAGGTGAAAAATGGGTTAGTTTGAAAAATTAAAACAGGTGTGTGAGCTTAGTCTTGAAAGAGTTAAACAGTGTTGGATAGGACTAGTTGATGTCTAATAGTGACAAATGAACATAGCAGTTGATACTTCTTAAAAAGATAAACAAAATGAATTATGAGGGAGAGTTTTATGCTTATTTTAGATATTTCTATGATAAATTTTTATAACTTTTTTTTTATGGTCTTCAGTTATTTGACTGGTTTGATTCAGCTCTCCAAGATTCCCCATCTAGAGCCAGTTGTTCATTTCGTTATACCTCCTACATCCTATATTCCTAACAATTAGTTTTACATATTCCAATTGTTGCCTGCCAGCACAATTTTTCCCATCTATCTGTCCCTCCAATATCAAAGCAACTATTCCAGGATGCCTTAATATGTTGGCTTGTATGTCTGTCTTTTCTTTTAACCATTTATTTCCAAATGCTTCTTTTTTCATCGATTTTTTGCAACACCTCTTCATTTGTCACTTTATCCAACCATTTGATTTTCTCCTCTACATTCTCCTGTAATACCACATTTCAAAAGCTTCTAATCTTTTCTTCTCAGATACTCCGATTGTCCAAGTTTCATTTCCATATAAAGCTACGCTCCAAACATATACTTTCAGAAATTTTTTCCTGACGTTTAAATTAATTTTTCATCTAAGCAAATTATATTTCTGACAGAAAGCTCGTTTTGCTTGTGCTATTCGGCATTTTATATCGCTCCTGGTTCTTTAGTAAATCTACTTCCCAAATAATAAAATTCTTCTACCTTAGTAATCTTTTCTCTTCCTATTTTTATTACCATTTTTCTCTTTCTTATTTCAGTGGTCCACCTACATTATTTCTACTACATTCCATTACTTCCATTTTGTTTTTATTTTCATGCAGTAGTTATTGCGTAGTACTTCATCCATGCCATTCAAAGTTTCTCCTGATTTTTTTTTACTCTCTGCTAGAATTACTATATAATCATTAAATCATAGCATCTTTATCTTTTCACCTTGCACTGTTACTCCGATTCTAAATTGTTCTTTAACTTCATTAACTGCTAGTTCTATGTAAAGATTAAAAAGAAACGGGGATAGGGAACATCCTTGTCAGACTCCTTTTTTTATTACCACTTCTTTTGTGTGTTCTTCGATTATTACTGTTGCAGTTTGGTTCCTGTAAATGTTAGCAATTTTTTTTCTATTTCTATACTTGAACCCTATATTTTTTTTACAATGCTGAACATTTTATTCCAGTCTACATTATCAAATGCCTTTTCTAAATCTATAAATGCTATATATGTTGGTTTACTTTTCTTTAATATTCTATTAATCTGAGTGCTAAAATTGCTTCTCTTGTTCCTATACTTTTCCTGAAACCAAATTGGTCTTCTTACACTTCTTCCACTCTCCTCCCAATTCGTCTGTACAGAATTCTAGTTTTTTTACGCATGAGTAGTTAAGCTAATTGTTCTGTATTCTTAACATTTATTTGCTCCTGCTTTCTTTGGAATCATGACAATAACACTCTTTTTGAAATCTGATGGAACTTCCCCTTTTTCATAAATATTACATACTAGCTTTTATAATCTATTTATTATTACTTCTCCTGCACTATGCAGTAATCCTGCTGGTGTCCCATCTATCCCAGGAGCCTTTCTGCCAATCAGATCTTTTAACACTCTATTAAACTTAGATCTCAGTATTGTATCTCCCTTCTCATCCTCTTCGACTTCCTCTTCTTCCTCGATAACACCAGTTTTTAATTCATTCCTTCTGTATACCTCTTCGATATATTCCACTTGCCTATTGACCTTTTCTTTCATATTATAAATCATCTTTATTATTTCTTTTATTTTATATCTTTCGGTATACCATCTTTATTTTACACATTATTGGATTTTAATTAATATACCACGAGATTTTACTTTACTTTCCTGTATATTTTACCAATGATCATTTCTCTTTTCACTTCTGAACACTTTTCTTTAATCCACTCTTCTTTCGCTAATTTGCACTTCTTGTTTATGATGTTTCTTAACTGTCGATAGCTTCGTTTACCTTCTTCATCAGTAGCATTCTTATACTTTCTATGTTCATCCATTAGCTGAAATATATCCTCTGATATCCAGGGTTTTCTACCAGGTCTCTTTATTCCGTCAAGTTTGTTCAGCTGATTTAAGAATTTCCTCTTTAACATTCTCCCATTCTTCTTCCATTTTTTCTACCTAATTGTTTTTACTCAGACCTTTTGCAATGTCCTCCTCAAAATTCTTTTTACCTCGTCTTTCTCAGGCTTCTCTAAATTCCAACGATACATCTGATGCCATTTCTTCAGGTTTTTAAACCCCAATCTACATTTCATTATCACTAAATTATGGTCGCTATCAATGTCTGCTCCAGGATATGCTTTACAATCGAGGAGTTGATTTCTAAATCTTTGTTAACCATGAAGTAATCTATCTGATATCTTTCAGTATCACCAGGTTTTTCCACGTGTATATTCTTTTATTATGATTTTTAAAATGGTTGTAAATGTAAAAACACCCATTTTTATCGTATTGTAAGCTTACAAACCCAGATATGAAGGGTTTTTTTCCAAAAGGATGCACTCTATGGGTGAGGTTAGTAAAAACCAACACATTATCACCACCACTAGTATTGTAATAATTTTTGGTTTGGTTACATGAAGTTCTAAGATTACTTATGTAAATCAAGGAGTGTAAACAGGAAAAATGATGAATGTTGGATATTTTCAATTTTAAAAAACTTTTAAAATGCTTGGAATTCAAACATTTAAAAAAATGTTTGATCAAACAATTAGTTATAATTCTGAAAATTTAGTTTTAATATTATTGATGTTAGTTTTATCCTATGTAAGTGAAAAAAAATATTGATCAATCTGGTAGTTTCAGCAAACATATTAGATATAGCTGTGAGAAAGTTGAGAAAGCATTGAAGCCAGTGAAAGCTATTATGACATTTAGAGCTGCCCGTCATGCTTCTAAACGTGGGCTGATTTTGTTGTTCGTATCATCTATTATGATGTATGCTGTACCAATTTGGAGTAGGGCTGTTGCAGTAAAGAGAAATTACATTAGATTCCTAATTTTTCATAGGCGGTCCTTATTGGGAGTGGTCTCTGCCTATCTCACTGTGTTGTACGATGCAGTATGTGTGCTAACTTCAGTACCACCGAATCTTATGATAGGAGAAAGAAGAGACTGGTACATAGGCAGAGACAGAACGGAAGCACTTGCGGAATTAAGGCTGTGTTGGAAGGAGAGATGGCTAGTTACCGATACAGAATTGTGGACTAAGCGCCTTATAGGGAATATGGATGAATGGTGCGACAGGAGGCATGGAGTGGTTGATCACTATCTATGCCAGGCATTGACAGGGCATGGTGGTTTTGGAAGCTATCTACAGTGCATAAGTAGATGAAATACACCTGAATGTATTTTTTGCCAAAATCTATGGATACACCAGAACATACGATATTTGACTGTCCGGCGTGGGATAATTATAGATTAAGGTATGGTATATCAGATCTCACACCAGAGAATATGGTTCCAGCTATGATTGATATGAGGATACATCGATGGCTGTGGTATGGTTTGTAACAACTGCCCTATGTAAGAAAGAAACGAAAGACTATTAAAAAAAAAAGAAAAAAAAAGACCTGAACCAGCAGGGGCACCTTTGGTTGCACTCCGTTTTTAGTGGGCAAATAAGACAAAACCGAAACTTGGCTGTCGGGGGTGGGGGCTGGGGATGGCATAGCCGGATCTGGCATCCCCATCCGTGGCGGTTAGAGGCTGAGGCACTTAAAAGAAAAGATCCAGATCCACTGGGCTGACCTGCCGTACCAGATTTAGAGCCGGCGGGTTGGGTGGCCCATTAAAGGCAAGGACCCTCCCCTGGGTTGAGCAATACTTAATTGTTGGTCTGACCCAGGGGAGGAGGAGAAAAAAGTGAAAAAATACATCAAGATCTCTTTCTGAGGTTGGCTAAAATGAAAGAAGATGGTATTTATTTTGTTGCAATATATTGATATTAACTGTTATTGCTTAAATTTGACATCAATTTTTGCAGCAGTCTTACCTTCAGTTTTGCGAAGCCAGTTCAGCAATGTTTATTATTGGTTTTTATACATTTAAAAACACTAAAAGTTTTGGATATAATCAAAGATGTATTAATTTGTCACTAATGAGAGTTATAGATAGAAATTATTCTGGGTGATTTATCTCCATGCACAAACTAAAATCCATTTGATTAGTTATTATTGTCTAATATAAAATTATGAGTTTGTCTCTGTTAATATAACCTGCACAAGATTAAAATTTCTTAAGTTGTTTTGTGTAAATATATTTGTGCAAGTGAGAATATCAAATTAATTCTGTACATTAATGGTTTTAAAAATAAATTATAAAATTAAACTAATCTTGTCTGATTTGATAAAACATTCATAATTTGTACTGAGGGTGATATTTCATTGCTTGGGGATAGTTATTTAAAAAATTTCAATTAATGCTATGCACATTATACTTTCATTGTGCTGAATTCAAAATGTTCAATTTGGAGAGCTAAATATGTTGAGTTATGTCAGTGTAACTTGTGTAGGAGTACAGTAAAACCCTATTTATGCATATCTTGTTTACTCAGATTTTTGGATTAGCCGGACACATTTTCAATTACTTAAATATGTTATTTTTTCTTCAGAATACTAAATCTTATTTACTATACAAAATATATTTATTTAAAATTAAAAATATTTTTTTATTTTTACAAATAACAAACCAATTAAATTACTAGCTGTTGTACATTAATCTACTGATTAACAAATTGAAAAATCTACAAGCTATCAAATTACACTGTACTTTAATTATTTTAAAATAATGGTTAATTATATCTATTAACCTATAACATAGGCTTATATTTAATCACTTTAAATTAATCATTGGTTTCATATATCCAGCTAGGTTTATGTTTAATTAATATACAGGCCTGCGTTAAAAAATATTTTATTATCTTCTTCTGTATTTTTTGGTGCTGATTTCAAAAACAAAACCAAAACTGTCATGAGACATACAGTTCTTTCATAACATGCATGTCAATGTTATACAACGTATAATACATATTGTTTCCAAATGGCTTTGACGGCACATGGAACCTTAAAACCTTTTAGTGGCCCTGAAAAGGGCTGTTTTTGTTGTTAGCTGTGAGAAGAGCTGTTGGATCCGGAAGATGGTCTCCGGTGAAGTACACTTGGCTGAATCCGACTGGGCTTTCCCTCAGCGGTGGTTGGGTTCCAACTACAGTGTGGTAATAGAGATCCCCAGAGCCCCACAGTGTCGGGTCAGCATCATTCGCTGGTGTGGCCGAGGTGGTTATCCCTGAGTAATTCACGCTGGGCCGGCTCTCGCAGTTGCGTCTGCCATCCAGGGCAATGGAGACCGAGCGAGCTGGAGTGGGAAGGTAGCATCCGCATCCAGCAGCTCCCTCGGTGGGCCGGCCAGGCCTGCTGCTCTGGTGGGATGGTTCAACGTTGAACCGGCCAGGGAACTCCTTTGATCTTTTTCCATCTCCTTGTTCTTCGAGATCTTCTCCAGGTGATGATCAATGATGAAATGACACTTTATGTCAAGAAGCCTTCATTTATTAGAGCCTGCAGTGGTAGGGCAGTACCGCTATGGTAGGGTATATGTGCGAGCAGATAGCTATGTGGTGGGAGTGTCACCTGTGTAAGTTTACTGCACTCCCTCTGACATTTCCTCGTCCTAGTGTTCGCCGAGTTAAAGACATGTGGTAACAATATTAACATTTCCATTATAATTTAATTATTTCAGTTGTAATGAACAGATTTACTGTTATTCATAAAGTTCATCAATATCTGTCATCATAATCATTGTTTGTATGTCTTGATTTTCTTGTAGCTTCCCAAAAATTAAGAATTTTGTCAGAATTAAAAATTGTTGAAAATTTACCAATTTGTCAAATCTTTAATACAGAAGTACTAGCAGTGATTATTCTTTTAATTAAATGGTTTGTAAATGGAAACAAAATCTAGAAGTCTGTGTCAGTACTGTTTTTTTTTTATCTTGTTCTTATCTTTAGACTGTCAGTTTAGTTTTGCTGTATTTAGTGATAAAACTAGTTGCCATGATAGTGTAACCGTCCAGACAACTTTTGTTGTGAATAGTTTGCATTAAAAAAAAATTCAAAGAAAAATTACGTACTTTATGAGGAAAGTTTGTCATGCATACTTTGGAATAACATCTTGTATTGTAACAAAGTTTAGATTGGATATCAAAGTAAATTATGGGCTCCTCAAAAACTTGGTTTTATTTTTTTGCATAGAGAATCTGAGAAAATTGTCAAATGGTAAAAAGCAGTAATTAGAATTGGGTGTCTTAATGATTTGGAGAAAATCAAAAAATCATTCCAATGGCTGTTTTTCTTCTTTTTTATTTGCTCTTGTGCTCTTACAGACTATAATTCCAAAAATAAGAAAATTGTTTTTTATCTAAATTTTCTATCGGCACTCGGATCTGTTCCGCACAGTTCAGAAGTCCCAGTGCCTCTTACTCCTTAAATGTTAAAAGAGCTTTCTAATGTTTCTAATTTAAACGATGATGGACAAGATATATTGATCAGGAATTTTATTGTGATGAAGATAATAAAGGTCCGTAGTTTTTTATTTAATCAAACTAAATGATCTAGTAAGATTTGAGCCTACTGTTGGATTCTGATGAATTGTGGGGTCCAGATTAAAGGAAAATAACTTATTGGAAGTAGAATGTACAATTAATTATATAGAAAGAGAGAAAAAAATTTGCTTCCTGTTTCTAACAGGAGCATGAATGTGGTGTATCGCAGTGATATTGTCAATTTGATGTATAAATTTGGCCTTAATTACAAAGTGAAGATGTTTTATTGACTTCTAAAAGAGTCTAAGTCTAACTAAGAGTCTTATTGATTCTTCTAAAAGTATACCTCTTATATGTTGGTCATTCAGTATGCCAAAAAGGGAAGTTTTGTTAATTTAGAACTGCACTTACCAAAATAAAATATAAAGAGCATAACTGGATGGTTTACAGAGATGTTAAAATACTAAGTACCCTTCTAGATGAGCAGGGTGGATTTACTTAGAATCCATGCTTATGGAATGAGACATCCAAGCAAGGTGTCAACACTGGCCTATGAGAAAATCTCTTGAGGCAGGATCCAAGAATATTTGAATGAAAATCTTGTTTACTCAAAGTAAATTCTTCTGACACTATACAATATAAAACTGGGTCTCATAAATTGTTACTTTGTTTTTTCTTGAAAATTATTTTACTGATTTCATTAAATTATGTAATATTTTCATAAGGAATAATTCTGATTTTTTTAATATCACTTTAATGTTACTGAATTTAAACTATTACAGAAACTAGAATTGTACATGATTTAATTTGAGAATATTATTAAATTAAAAATCTACACATTTTAAATGTTTTTAAAAGTTTACATTCATGATTAATCTCTTCTTTACTATTAATTTCTGTATTGATTAAAGGTTATTTAGAAAAAGAAACCATAAAGGTGATGCATCATTAGGAGTGCCAATGGCTTGTTTCACCTAATTTTTTTAGTAGTATGTATGTCACTTTAGAAATGCATTTCATCTAATTTATTTTAGTATTGTTTATTGGAAAGACATTTAAACCTTTTTCTTTTTTTCAATTACATATCTTTTTTCTTTCATTTCATTGTTATATTTTTAGAAGAGTTAAATAATAACTATAAATCAAATTTTTGGGTAGATTTATGTATTTGATAGTGTATCTATTATCTAAGATTCTACCAACATATTTTTTCTTTTGCATTGTTAATCTCAAGCACTGACTTAAGTGTAGCTGGGGAAAGAGCAGAAATTGAAACCTCAGTTGTTATTATTATTTTCAATGAAACAACACTTTTAAAAACTTAAATAATGGCACCAGATGCATGCTTCACATTCGAAACTAAACTGATGTTCTGCAATCCCTTATACCTCTTTTATACTGCTGGAACATGTGTTCACACATATCATATGCTTGTTCAAACATGACCATAATACCTAACGCTCTCACAGTAAATATCATGTAAGCAGACCAAAAAGGGGAACATACACATTAAGTTGGAAGCTGTAAATTGCTCATGTTCGTAAAATGTTGTAGAGTTAAAAAGGTTGAGAATCACTGATGTAGAGTGTTAAAATAAAATGGATAAAAGTGAATAAACTATTATTACTGGAGAATTAAGCATACTGACATAGGTGACACCTTATATGCAGTAGGAATACCAGACATTATAAATGTTTCTTCGTAAATTCCAACAAAATTGACAGAGACATAACCTTTGCAGCTGAATATAAAAAAGAGAAAATTTTGACATATTCACAAAACATGAACATATACATACATATAAAATCTAAAGAAACTAACCACAACTGAGATACTTGTATATGACTTCTTTTATTTAAAAAACTTTTTTTTTCTAAATAATAAAAGAAAATAGTCCTGATTATTCTGCATTTTTTAAAATTGTATATGTCTATTTAAATAATCCATATTAACACCTAAACATTGTTAATGTTTATTTTATTTGTGTAATATCACATTTTTTCATTACTGTTATTTCTGTATTTGCTATTTTTACTTTCCTGCCTCTTTCTAAAATAGAGCTGTAACTATAGTAGGTAAAGTTTTGTAATAAGTCCAATTTGGATATTTGCAGTTTTCACCAGATCTTTACGTTTTGACACTTAAGGAACCAAAAACACTGGATGGAAATTTTACAGATCTTCATATGTGTGCGTGCGCATATGTGTTCGATTTGTTGCCCTCACCTTATAAAAATCATCTTATATCCAGAACTATTTGACCAATTTTTATTGTCAGTTTACTTCTGTATATGGGGCTTTTATGCTATTAAATTTTCAGATTAAAAGGTCAAGGAGATTAAGCTGCAGAGCAAGTTCACCCTCAGTATCTTGAATTTTATTTAATTAAGGTCTTATTTTTCTTAGGCACATTTGTTAACAATTAAAAAATAATATTTAAAAAAAAAAATGTTTGCAAAATCACACATCCACCCCAAAAAATGCTCATGTGTAATTAGTACCCCCTCTCACCACAAGGAGCGCTAGTGTAGCGCTGACGTACAGATGCTGTAGTCTTTCTTTCTTTCTTTCTTTTTCCCTTCATATTGGGGACTTATGTCTCGTTCAACAGCCATAGCAGAGAGACTACTACATAACGCTATATCTCGCCTTGAAGCTTGGTCCAGGGTTACAGGCTTCATCTTTTCACCCAAGAAAACAGAATGTGTACTCTTTTCTTGGATGTGAGACCCTTCTTTTCTGCAAGTTTTTCTCAACGGAAAGCTAATTGCTATCTCTCCTTACATCAATTTTCTAGGTTTATTTTTTGATAGCCGTCTTATGTGGGTTACATCAAAGAATTAAAAGCAAAAAGCAAAATGTACCAAATTTTTGGATATGTGTTGAGTTCTTAGCAACACCAATTGGGGGACCGATTGGTCGCATTTGATACATTTTTATTATTCCTTAGTTCGTTCCCTTTAGATTGTGGTTGTACCACCTACTCTTCAGCATGTTATACTGTGCTTAAAATGCTGGATACTGTACATCTTGCTTTTGTAAGCCCTATCGTAAGCTTACTTGTTGACTGCAGTGAGCCATCTCTTTGGGATTGACAAGACCTGCTTATAGCATCTTATTTTGCCTGTCTTAAAGGACAGACAAATCAGTCGGCTTTTTACACAGTCCTTGGGAATCCTAATTTAAGAAGATATGAGGACCATCCACATTGTACTGTACCTGTAGATATTCATATCTGACGTTTACTGCACCTTGTGAATACTGATGCACCTAATTTTCCAATTTATCCATGTTCATATCCTTCTTGGTGAACCAACCTCATAAATTTTGTTTGACCTCATGATGTACAATAAAGATTCAATACTACCTATTTTCTTTCAACAAGTATTTCACCATTTTCTCTCCAAGACAAACCCAGATGCAGTAGTATACAAAAATGGATCAAAACAGAATGATACTTTTTGATGCACATTTATTGTTCATGACAGAACCTATATGTTTCATCTATCTGTTATTTTGAGTGTGTTTACTGCTGAACTATACACTATAAAAATAAGGCTTTGAATATCATTAACCCTAAGTACCATCATATTTTTGTTTGTAGTAACTTTTGTAGTGCTCTCCAAGCCTTACAAAACTTTTATTCCAGACACCCTATCATCACTGAAATCTACAATGCAATTGCAAAGTTGAACCCTCGCAACACATAAGTGAGTTTCTGCTGGATCCCTAGCCACGTGGGGGTTCCAGATAATGAATGTGCAGATTTTGCTGCTAAAGATGCATACAGTCAACCATCTTTCACTACCTGTAATACTACATCTGACTTTATTAACTATGTAAAATTCACTCTTCACGGAAAGTGGCAAGGTGACAGGACAACTATTAAAGATTCTGTGTTATGATGGGACTCCTCATGCATAAAATTTCGTTGTGAGGAAGTGGTCCTCTGATGATTGTAAATAGGACACACCAGACTCGCACAAGAGTACCTTATGTCAGCAGGACATACCTTACTATGCACACGGTGCAACTGCCGCATGACTATGCACCATGTACTTGTGGATTGCATATGTTATGTGGCATTGCATCGTAAATTTAAATTACACAGAAAAATTCACCAAATTCTGGGCAATAATAAGGAAGATTTAGACCAGATGTTACTTTTTTTTTATAAAGTGTTAGTGTTTATATCTTACACAAAATTTTAAATGTGCCATATATATATTTTTTTCTAGTGCAGAGGAATCAGTTTAACATGTTTGATTTTTCATTAATTTGTTATAATTAAAAAATTTTTCTTATTGTGTTCTGAGAGGGAACCTTTTACACCCTTCCTGCACTTTATTAAATCTATTGAGTTCTATTTAATCT
>JAAAKQ030045296.1:0-16516 GCA_010016005.3 Zanna intricata
TGAAGAGGCAATCACCTTCGTGAACAATTATTTTGCACAGAAAAACGCCGAGTACTATTTGGACGGGTTACAGAGATCGGAGCATCGCTGGGAGAAGTGTGTAGAGGTACAAGGAGACTATGTTGAAAAATAAAAATAAAATTTCTAAAAGAATGTCTTGTACCTTTGTTAGGTCGGAAACTTTTCAGACCACCCTCGTATTTTCCTAATTTTTTTATTGAAATTAAAAAAAAAAAAAAAACATTTTCAATTCGACCTGTATTTTATTTATATTTACATCTTACGATTCATCATTCATAAAAAAGTGAGCAAAATTCTCTTCTTAATAGTTGGTCAATGATAAAAAATTTCGAAACCTTAAAAAATTACCGAATTAATTTTCTGTATCTAACTCAGAACAAAAATCTTATAAGAACAAAATATAACGCTTTTCAATTCTATTATTACTAAGATTTAATCTCGGCACGTTTTTTATATTTTGCAATTGTTAAAGAAATCAAGGTCCCAAGTTTATTCATAGAAAACATTTGCCGAGTTTGAGCATATATATTAAAATATACGTTGAACGGGATGCAATTGTATTTCTCGTTGTTGGCTTGCAGTTAATTTAAAAATCAAGGACTCTTATAAATTAATATTATTATTATTCATTAAAAGATAATATTTTTTCTGTAAAAGATTAAGTAGATTTTAAATAGATTGATGGAAAGATTTTTTAAAATTTTTCTATAATTTATTATAACGGTAACGACAGCGTAAATAAGTCCATTTCTCTTAAGCCAAAGAATTGTGTTAAATTATAAGAAAAGATTTCCGTTGTCATGTATGATAGAAGCAAACATGTTATTTTTTATGAACAAGTGACTATTTTTTTAACAAAGATTTTACATTCATAAAAATAAACGCAAAGGTAGATTAACATATTTACTTTTATAAATTATCTGCAAACTGCAGATCGTAATCTGGAATCAGATAACAGGTTTTACATCAGTCTGTCTTACATACTTTTTAACTTTTTTTATTTTTGAATTTACGGTTAAAAAAAAATCGCATACATTTTAATTTTAAAATGATCTACGTGAAAAAGATTACATTTTGTAAAATTAAATGCTACAGAGTACACTTTTTCGTCACTTAAAATTGATTGAATCCGATTTATAAATATGAATATCTAAATAAAATTATCATTATTTCCAGTCAACTGTTACGCCCAAGCTTAATACATTACATCACTCGATTATTAATTATAAATTACAATTATATACAAAATATAAGCGGAAGTGCAGCGCTGGTATATTTGTACACTTGTATTATAAAATATAACCAAAACAATAGACGATATTTTAAAGAAAAAAGTTTAATCTCCTAAATTGTAAGAAAACTATTAATTTTTAATATGTAATTAGGATTAAATTAAGAGTAAACCTCAATAAAACCAAACGCGTATCATACGTACCTAATTCATAAAATATAACAATTTCTGTTGATAAAAAAATGTTTTAATCAAACACTAGTATTAATTATTAGGATTATTGTATCAAATTTAAAATATACATTTTTATGGATAAAGGTCAACAGAACTTTAGTTATATTTTTTTTATGTAGTATAAAATAAATCAAAGTGTAGGTACAGAAAACCTGCAGACAAGGTATCCTTGTCTGCATTAACTGCTCGGCTTGATTAGCTAGAAGAAAAAATACGTTTTTAACTGTGATATGTACTCGTAGTTTTATAATTTTAGTTTTATCTAATACATAAATAAGAAAGTGCTCCAAGAAAATTTATCGGTCCATTTAATAGCACCATGCAAAAGCCAATCGACCGATGGCTACAAATTTTCAGGATATATTTTGTTATCCCAGGAAAGGTTTTAAGCCATAGATAAAGACTCTAGACCTCTTGGGGGTGAAGTTGTGATTTTTCCTAGTTAAAATTGAGTGTAATTTAGTTTCTTTTTCTGGTATTTGTAAAGTCTGTATACTTTAATTGTAATTTGTCAGTATTATTTTCACAACGATGAGGATAATGAACATAGCGGAGATCCAGGGGGCGGAGCCTCCTTTCTTGACGAAAAGACCAAGAGAAGCAATCTGACCGGCTAGTATTTTTTAAATAAATACACTTATTCAATAATTTATTGAATATATTTATTTATTTAATAAATGTTATGTTCCCGGGTATGACGGCATAACAGTTGAGCTCCTAGTTCGTGCGTTGCCCATAATAACCGGCCCGTTGACGAGAATCTTTAATAGATTGCTTTTTGCTAGGCGTTTCCCGGTTTTGAAGTTTCTGTATAAAGGAGGCAACAAGGACCCGACTGTTACGAGTTCCTATCGGCCCTTAACGCTCTTGCCGGTATGGCAAGTATGGGTTCCGGCCGGGCAGGAGAACGGAGGATACCATTCTGAGTGTTATTTAATAAATACAGGTATATTCAATAATTTTTTTATGAGTTATTTAATTAAAATAATTTTAACGATAAACCCTTTATTATGATTTTAATCCAGAATCAATGAGCTATTTTATAAAAAAAGAAAAAAAATTGAAATAATTTTACGATTAATTTTTCAAACTATACTCCCCAACAAGGTTGAACCGTTACTCTAATCCACTTTTAGATAGCGATTCCTGACAAAAAGTCGTTAATTTAAACTCAATGATCACTTCTAGAAGAAGCCGTTACTAAAACGGTCTCTTCCTTTCACGGTTATTGGATTAGAGAATTACAGCGTTAGAGAATCACAGAACACCGACAATAAATGATAATCAGCGAAGGTGATATCCTATGACCTACTATCAACAGATATTATAAATTAGATATTGGAGAATAGATATTAATGTTCGTTATTTCCAATAGTTAATGTATTGGTAATATATATCCACATTAAAAATAATTCTCCAATAAATGATTATCGTATAATCTTTTCCGAATAATCTTACAACTTTCTCGTTACTCCTATGTATATTAGTAAATTATCACCAAAGACTATTATAAATAACGATAAAATAGATAATATTTCTGAGAAACGAAAATTTTGCGTATATTCTTTATTTAACAGATAGATTAATAACTTATGGTAATTTAATAGCAAGAAAAGTAATAAAATGAAGTTAATAAGAAAATTATTACCACTTCTCCATCCTGTGACCTTTAAAATCATCCATTCTGCAAATAAATGCTTTAAGCTGTACTAGAAAATTATTCCAATTTATTTATAAATAAGAAAATGGTTAATACGAAGTGAATAGAAGGGAATAAAATGGCGAATATCTACAAAAAAAAACCTACACAACGTTAGATTCTAGGAATACTATTACAAACGATGATAGGAAATCTCGATATAATAAAAAATTTGAATATTTATTCTCGCGATTATATATATTTAACTAAATAATATAATTGCTTCGATAGAAAATACCTGTTTTATCTACCTTATTTTAATTTTAAAAGACTGTACAGTACAATCAAACAGTAGTGCACGGAGAGTTAGTGCGGCATTGCATGTAAGTATTACGGTAAAAGAAAACGAGGGTAAGTGTACTTTTTACAATATAAAAGGGAAAGAATAAGATGAATGAAGTTTAGAAAGAGAAAGAGATATAGTTTACTCGTAAAAAGGGGGTTGGGGTGTCATGAAAATGGGGTGCAATATATTCAATAAGAATATTCCCCCTTCAAGTCATCTGGTCGTGCAAAGAAAAGACTATTTAAATGGCAGAAAAGACACCGTTGGGACTTTTAAAGGGCGGCTAGGCAGCAGCAGCAGCAGAAGCGACGGCTGCAACAAGGTACCTTAAAGGCTCGCCGTCTCGATTGCGATTAGGGGAGACAGTAACCAGACAACGAGCACGAGTTCTTTATTTCATTCTTCCTTTATATTCGCTTTCGCACATAATTATCAACAACGTACACCAAACAAGTTAAGATTTCCAGTCGCATTCATCAAATTTAAAAATTATGTTTCCATCGAAACCGAAGATATCCAGTACCACAATAAAAGAAAAATTGATAAAATCCAATTTGAAAAAAAAAAAAATTAAAATTCTAAAATAAAATAATATAGATTAATTACTTACTCATTTACTTATTTTGTAATTTGTAATACTAAATAAAACTTCCGAAAAACATTTCTTGGTTCGCTCGGGCAAATACAGCTATATAAATACAGAACCTTTTAATTGTGTTAATTATAAATATTGTTATCTAAATGATGATTAATTTTTTCATTATGTTAAGCGCTTTCTCAGAGAATTTGCTTTTTCTACAACGTGTGGAAAACATAAAATGGATTACAAAACACTAGATAGATTAAAATATAGAACTTTACATAAATGACAGAAAGAGTAAACGTATCTCTCTATTATGTTCATACGTTCTAACGAAGCAGAAATTTCAGCAAAAGCGTTTAATAAAATAAAAAATTAAAAAAATTATAATATTAAGTATCAATTAAATGAAATTAATTTAGAATGAAATTTGTTATCTATTAACACTAAAAAGCTTTATCAATCTGTAGAACATGCTTTGACTTTTTAAGAAGAAAAAAAAAACGAATATTTTCATCAAAGTGTTAAATACATTTTAAAATATGAATTTGCTTTCATTCAACCAAAATGTGAATATTCAAATAAAAAATAAATCATTTGATTATTAATTTAAAATAATTTACAGAATCCATGAAAAAAGTTCAACTCGTACACAACGAAAAATTAAATTGATTTCTCGTTGTTCCAAAAAAAAAAAAAAAATGTATGATATGAATAACTGTTAACAATACATACTCCAGCCCCCGAATTTTTAAAATCAAATATTATATAACATCTGAGATTTAATTCTGACAAAAAATATGTTTAAAAGTGATCTTACATTGGCATAGAGAATAAATAAAAAACTGCTTGTTAAAACTCAGTAAATCCTATATGAATTCATCTCATTTCTTTTGCAATTAAGCGTCAGCCAGTAGTTTTCGAGACAAATAAATAATAAATGAAAAAATAAGAATAATAAGTAAGTAGTATATAGAATGTCATTAAAATTACACCTTTAAAGAATTATCAAGTAAATGGCTGAACATATTAACCAGTGAATTCAGTATACGCTTACTTCCTGAATATAGAAAACAAAACTAATTATTTTCTCTAAAGTACAATAAGTATAGTGCATTTAAATAATGCAGTTACATGGTAGAATATATAATTAAAAACAATCTGATGTGGACACCACATGATAATAGGACCTATTAAATTACATCAACTCGTACACATTTGTTTAAAATGAAAAGGACACAAAATTTTATTTCAATATAACTTCTGATATTTTTCCACTTTTTTTGTTTGTTTTATTGTTATTGCTGAATTATTATGAATCGCAAAAATTGTTTTACAATCAGAGATTAATAACTATTAATAAATCAATATATTTAAATTAAAAAAAAAAAAAAAGGAGATGAAGTCTGATTCGAATCGATGTGCCTTCCCCTTATGAGATCAAATATTTCATCAATTATAGTTTTGTTTGACTAGAAATCTGGAACCAATGAAAATAAGTATCAGTTATGATATACCGTCGAAAATCTCTCATTGAGGGTTTATTACTGCACCGAATAAAAAGTACAAAATCATTTGGACTTTTTATTACGACTTCTATCTTTTGTACATTTTTGGACACTTTTGGTTCAGTCGATTGCAATAAAAGGAATGATGCACAACTAAATATTACAACAATCCTAAATCCAAAATTTCAACATCCTACGGCTAATCGTTTTTAAGTTATGCAAGATACATTCGTATGTACAGACATAACGCCAAACTAGCAAAATGGATTCAGGGGTGGTCAAATGGATATTTCCACCGAAATCTAAAAAAACTGAAATTTTTTGCGACCACAACATATTTTTTACTTCCTTTATTTCGTCAAGGAAGTAAAAAGAAATAAATTTTTCAAAAAAAAAACTTTCTTTAAAAAAAATCCCCACCTAAAAAAGTAAAAAAATAATTATGTAATGTTACTAATCATATCCTATTATGGCTTGGCAGAACAATCAATTATATTTTATAAAAATAAATAAATCGCCAGGCATTTAAAAAAAAAAAATAATAATAAGATTACTGATTTAGTATTCTAATATCTATATAATATGATTGGTGGAACGGACCGTAAAATCAATACAAATTTTAATTCTTTACATTAAACAACCTAGTAAACATTCAACAGGTAAACAAACTAGTAAAAATTCAGCATTAATATTCAATCTTTTTAAATTTTTACTCAGGTACTATTTTAAGATATGTTGTATGTATTCCTTTTCAAACGCAGGTATACTGGTATCGTTAAAAGAAACGTTTACAAATTAATAGATTTTTATATTATTTTTAATGGCAGAATTAAATGTAATAAAATTTAAATGGCTGAAGTATGAATTTGCAAAAGATTATGATACGCCATTCTTTATTAAATTATCGTGTAATCAGATAAAGATTTATCTCCGATTTGTCTATTCATAACCGTCACCTTACTGCGGAAAAAATGAAATGTGACGCAAACGCGACTGTAATCTTCTCAATACCAATGCCGGTAAAAATAAACCAATAACAATACACATTCATTCCAACACATCACACTTAAGTTTACAAGTCTAACAGATTAGTCTAATACATAACTAATCAGAATATCATATTTTCCTAACCGATCAAAAGTACGAATAAGATTGATCATTCAAGAAGCACAAATTCAAGCCAATCGCAACTGTGAGTGGAATTGATCATTTATAAGGCAGTAAATTCCAAGCTCATAATCGCTCTTTTTTAACCATTCAGATGTGAATTAAACTTACTAATAGGAAGACATTAAATTTTGACCGATAAAACACTAAATGTCCCTCTCTCTCTCTCTCTTTTTATCTGTTTAGCCTCCAGAACTACCGTAAGGTATTACTTCAGAGGATGAATGAGAATGAAGTGAGTCTTGTACAATCTCAGGTCGACCACTCCTGAGAAGTGTGGTTAATTGAAACCCAACCATCAAAGAACACCGGCATCCACGATCTAGTATTCAAATCCGTATAAAAATTTTTATTTTTACTAGGATTTTACTAAATGTCCCTCTGATTTCTGTTAACTCTACAACATATACAATCACAAAAGTTTTTTTTTTCACGCACATAGACCGAGAACCATCCATACAATATATTTGATCAAAGAAGTGCATTCATTTTTCCGATAAGAAGAATCTATGGACAAATATGTATAAACAGTCAACCGTCTAGCCTGCCGGGCTGGTCTAGTGATTAACGCGACATCGCAAATCATCTGATTTCGAAGTCGAGAGTTCTACGGTTCAAATCCTAGTAAAGGTAATTATTTTTATACGGATTTGAATACTAGATCGTAGATACCGGTGTTCTTTCGTGGTTGGGTTTCATTTAACCATACTTCTCAGGAGTGGTCGATCTGAGATTGTAAAAGACTACACTTCATTCACATCATTCTCATTCATCCTCTGAAGTAATACTTTACGGTAGTTCCGGAGGCTAAACAGATAAAGAGAGAGAGTCAACCGTCTACGTGATATTGCAAGAATTGAATTTAATATGTGAAACGATTTATTTCTTTAGATCTAGTAATTTTTGGAAGGTTCAAACAACGAGAACTGCTTCTACGCAATAAAGTACCTTACTTGCACTTTTTATTTCATGTATTTTTAAAAGCAACAACGATAAATTTAGCCTTCGAGAAAGTAATATATGTAATTTACCGGAAATGGAAATGAAATTAGAAATTGTATGACAATTTCACATATATTTGTTATACGAGTACAAAAAACTCAACGGCATTCAGCAGTGTTTAATTCGTGTTATTTACCGAGAATCATAATGGTCGTTAGAAGAGGACAAGTCGCAGAAAAGGAAATGTTGCTGATTTCAATCAGTAATACGAACGATTACTGAGATTTTATTAACCCGGGATCACTCGCGTGTCTGAAAATTATGTGGTTAGTCGCGTTTTAGATTTTATCTATCATTAGTGATTATCTGAATAAAACTAGATTTCTTCTAAAAACACAATTTATAGTAGCAACAAATTTATTATTGTTTTAAAAAATGGTACACTGGCTAAATCTTACAGTACTTATATTTATAAAACTAAATGAAATAGTACACTAAACAATTTTTTAAGAACATTTAAAAATAACGTAAATGTGTTCTTATAATTATGAGGACAAAACGATTAATAATATTTTAGGGCATTTAAAAACTTTCCTTTATCTGTTTAGCCTCCGGAACTACCGTAAGGTATTACAGGGCATCTAAAAACTAAAATTGTAATAAAATACCTAATTTTTGTATACATTTAGGTATTCAATTCATTGACTGAATCAATGATGCAACATATTATGAATTTATTTTAAATGTTTCTTTTCTATTTCATTTTTTACGAGGTCATTATACTGGGAACAAGTAAAACAGTCTTTGCTGTGTGCTCTTTATACATAAAGGAAGAACAGCTGCCACACTGATACTGCGTAAATCGGTTTTTGCGCACGGGGCAGTAAACACAGCGTGCTCGTGGCTTGCCATCTAATCGCCGAGGGTTTGGTAACGGTGGTGGGAGAAGTTGTGCTACCCGCTGTATCTTTTGTTTGAGGCTCACATGAAGGTGTAGGATGGTTGCCTTCCTACACCTGAAGGTGTGGCTGTACAGGGATTTTTCCAGCTGGGTGAGGTAATTCCATCTTGACATGGCACGTGTGTGTGTGTGTGTGTGGGGGGGGGCCTACACCAGGATTTTGCCAGCTAGATGAGGTGGTAACTCCATCTTGACATGGCTTGTGTATATTTGATCTAAACTCTGAGAGTTTATAGCACCAGTGTTCAATAGGGAGAAAAACAAAGTTAAAGGTCATCGGTTACCGATTCTAGAAACATCAAACACACTTTTCAAGCGATCCATAAAGGACTCATCGTTTCAATGGCCTCATCTTTATGTATCGTTGAAAGTAGGAGAACGTTTTTGTCTTTCTTAGAAACAAATGAAGTCAGTAGGCAATTGTTGGGGCGTTTTCCAAATGCATACATAGAGGATTTCAGAGTACGATCCCTAGTAAAGTGATTTCAATCGGGACTTGATGTTTTTTCTTGCGAATCGTACCTAAAATTGTCGCTGTAAATTTAAAAATAAATCGTTTTCAAGAGGGACATTAGTAAAATAGTTGTCCGTAGTTACATTACGCTTGTATTGTTCTATGGGTTCAATAAGATGTTTCACTACACTGCTAGCATGATTTTGAATAAAATATGGTCTCTGAGGCTGTTGCCTAGCATATATTTCCAGATTAGTCGAGTAAAAATTACAGGCATCTATAAATGCGTACACTTTTATCCCATATATTTTGCTGCTTTATTTTAGATACAAACTAGAAATTCACAACGACCACGAAATGCGTTAGCATTTCGTCGTTAGTAGCATATTCATTAATTGAATAACGTTCTTCACATTTTTGAACAAACTGTTCAAAAAGCTGCCTAATTGGGGCTAAGTTATCAATAAGTTTTCTATCAGCTCTGGTATTTTTCCATCAAACGGTATAAATAGAACCAATGTCTAAAATCGTCTCTTTGACAGTACAGCCAAAAACCCCGGGACATGTTTCACCGTTGGTCCATAAGTCGTCAATATTTAGATGATTAGCTCTTTTAACACCAGCTAAATAAAGTACGACCAAGAAAGTCTTCAGCTCAGTTATACCGGTTTACGGTACATCTATGATGCCACGTGTATGTGAGTGGCTCATTAGCAACAAATGCTGGTTTGTGCAAAGAATAATATCTTCAATTACTTCATGTGGAAAATAAAAACACCAGCAATCCATAATTGTATTTTTTTCTCTAGCCATATTTCTTACGCCTGGAAATCTAGTAACTATATTTTCTTTGGTGGTTCGAATAAATCGTGACGATGCTGGATTGTGCGCGTACCAATTACTTATACCATCCTTACCATGGAAGTTTGGACCACCGGCGCCAGTAGTTGTTCCTTGATTTGAGCGTGCACTTCCTGCTTGTTGATGTGATAGGACGTAGAATATCTTCTTCCAACCATGCCAGAACATGAAAGTCATCGTCCTACTACATTATTCTTACGGGACAACCGAACAATCAGATTCCAAAATACTTAATAAAATAAATAAATAATAAATACTCAATAAAATTATATCACAAATTATAAAAGTCACCAGAAAACTTGTACGTAATTACTTGTGAGTTAGATATTTTCTAACAAGTAGACTGACGTGATCATTGGCACGTTAGATCCCAATTAACAGACCATGCACACCCCATTCCTGACCTTCGGGAACCCAGCACACCAGGTGCCCTACACAACGTCCAGCATTAAAAATTGCATAAAAATGTCCTGCCGAGGCAATGAAATTTAAAGTTTAAGGTTCATACTTGATGCAATAAAGTTTTTATTATAGAAAGTATCCAAAATGTTAAATTTTAAATAAATTTGGTAGTTTAACACAGAGTATATCGCTATACTCTTGTTGACGTATTAACTAATCCACAAAATTATATTACCAAAACAAGACTATAATGTTAGTTAAGCTTCCATCTCTACATTTATTTTATTAAAGGAATATAAGAAACTGGATATGGATAAGGATTTATAATGTAAATGAAAGTTTATAATTTCGTAAATTGTGACAGGAACTGAAAAATTTTCCCGAGTACTACATTAAATACTTTCCCATTACAATTCAAAAATTCTTTAATTTTTGTTTATAAAATAAGTAGAAGATCTTTGTAACGGAGTGGTAGCGTCTAGGCCTTTTATGCAGATGGGTTCGAATCCGTGCATTTTTTTATACGGTACAAAATTCGTTTTTTATTTTCCATGAACAAGCTTCAAACTTATGTGGCGAGATTTTGCCACTCATGTGGCAAAAAAATATAAATACATCTGAAAGTAATAATAATAAAAAAAAGAAAATTAATACAATAAAATGAAACGAGAGGCATTTCATGTTAACAACCGAATTAATTACGTTACAGCAATGTTGTTAATTTATTAGGAATATTTTTTGTGAAATTTATACCTTCAATTATAGAAAGTTTCAAACAATAAATAAACTGTATTTATTGAGGTTCATTCCGTGAAATATTACAATATTTACAGTGGGACAGTTCTCATTAGGTAGCACTATTCATTCTTAGTGTATGTTAACATAAACAGAGTGATTTACCATTTATGCAGATACTTTGACAGCTCCATTCTACATATTAAAATAAAGCAAAACATACGTATAAACATAGGTCCAGAAACGCTCTGACAACGAGTTACGGCTGGCGAAAAATTTTGCCTAGATATCATCACTTCCAGTGAAATGAAGCCATAAAATTCTTATAAATAGAAATTCTTGGAACGCAAAAATGTAAGCTAATTTGATGATTTCATATGAAATTCATTTTTACAAATTGATAATATTGAGTCAGAGAACTGTAACTTCTCTAGTTTTTAAGAAAAACCGGGGAAATCAGGATTAAAAAACGCACTTTTTTACATTTGACTTGCAATAACTTAATTAAATTGCCAATAAATAACTCTTTAATAAAACTTGCAGTTAATTTAATTATACACAGAATGGTATAAATAAAGTAAACAGAAAACGAATAACACTTTAAAAAGAATTTTATTTAGAGAATTTTTTTTTGTAAGTAAAAATCAATAAATTTACAGTAAATTTTCGAAAATGTTTCCATTTATTTCAAAATAAACGTGCACTTTGTTGCACGTTTGTGGATTGCTCGTGTTGCTGTTTTTAGTTCACCGGAGCTGTTCTTTTACAGCGTAAAAGGAATAGGAAGGGCAAGTAACTCCTCTCGGGTATTTAATTTAAACTTATAAAAATTATACTTCATCTAACTCCATACGCAAAACTCCATCGGTTTAAGATCTGGTGATCTGGGAGGCCAGGATTGTGAACCGCCTCAACCAATCCATTTATCTGGTAATTTCTGATTTAAGTAGGCGGAACAGTTTCTCTCGGAAAGTAGAAAAATGCGAAGACACGCCATCAAAATGATGCCATCATGACACGCCATCATTTTTGGTAGGAAGAAAAACGCTTTTGTGTTATCGTAGTCTGGAACAAACATTATACAATATTACGACAAACTTATTTCAATAATTATTAAATTGTCGCATACAGATACACAACCTTAAGAAACAAGATATTCGATAGAATCATTGTACTGTTTCATAGAATATCTTGGATGTTGGTTCTAATTTAAATTTATGACGCAATGCCGCGTAGAAAACACAGTCCACAAGATTGTGGTGTATTATTATTTGGCAATCATTGCGAACACAAATGGGTACGTATCTGATTCATTAGGTGTCGTGTGTGAGATTAGTATGCCCTATTCGTAAACAGCAAATAATAAATAACATGCCCTCGACTGTTATTCCCGGCTGAAGATCTCCATGATAATACAGTATCCCTGATATACCGTAATTTATTATCTACTAAAGCAGTCCGTCCAGTCATCTTGCCACCTTCTTCAAAGAGTATGTATAATATAATTTAAAAAATCGGTAGTAGTAACACGAATGGTGAAAGACGGTTGGTTACATGCGTCTTATTATTTTTTTTTTTTAACCTCCGGAACCACAATTAAGTATTACATCAGAGGATGGAGATGAATGATGTGTAGCGTGTGTGAAAATGCCATGTCTGACCGGGATTTGAACCCAGGACTTCCGGAATGAAAGGCCGAGACGCTACCACTCGCGCCACAGAGGCCGACTACATGCGTCTTTAACAACGGAATTCGCACGTTCGTTACCCGGGATCCAACAGAAACTTAATTGTGTGTTGTGACGATTCAGCTCAGCCACTATATTATGAATTTCGGTGACAAATTAGGGTGTCTAGAATACAAATTTTCAAACGGTTGGAGTCCACTACACGAATCGCTACAGATAAACATGTAACGAAATTTTGACTCAATGATATTCAAAGCTATATTGATGGCTACAGTTCAGCATAGCAGACACTTGTAATACCAGGAAGACCAAACACACAGATTCTGTCATTTAAAACAAAAGCGCATACAACGGTATCATTCTGTTTCGACCTCTCTGTGTATACTACTGCGTCTGGGTTTGTATTGGATAGAAAATGGTAAAACGTTTCCTGAAAGACGATGAGCGTTGTTAATTTTTATTATATATGGTGAGGTTATAATTAAAATTTATGGGATCCAGTCTCCACGGAGGATATGAACAGGGATAGGTTGGGAAAATACATGTCAAAATTTAAAAGGTACATTAAACGCCCGGTACGAACACCCATTGTATGTGGATGGTTTTCATATAGTTGTAAACAGGGTTTGCGAGGACTGTTTTATGAACCGGGTGATCTGGTTGCCCTTTAAGACGGGCAGAGTAAGCTGATCCCGTCTATCCGCAAGTGATGGCTCACCGCGATCAACAAATATGCTTGCGTCAGGGCTTGATTTAAACGCACTTGTGGCAAGACGAAAAAAAGCGTGATGTGCAGTATCCAACATGGTATGATGCGCTGAAGAGTAGGCGATATAACCATAATCCAAACGGGACCGAACTAAAGAATAATAAAAATGTAACATACATATGGGTCAGCTCTTCACTTGGTATAGCTAAGGACTGACTCGTAGCATATTTAGAATTTTTAAACATCTCGCTCTTAACTGTTTTATGTGTTTGACCCATGAAAGATGACTATCAAAAAACAAACCTAAAAATTTAATGTGAGGGACAGCAATTGGTTCTCCAGTGGGCAATTGGCTTTCACTTATGGAGTGAAGAAATCTCGTAGAAGAGAAAAGACTACACATTCTGTTTTCTGAGGTGAGAACATGAAGCCATCGGTGAAACCTTGGACCAAATTTTAAGTCGAGCTATAGTATTCTGTTGTAATCTCTTGACTGTGGCTGTTGAACAGGTTGTGTGTTTTATATATACATATATATATATATATATATATATAGCAAAATCATCAACAAATAGAGAACATGAAACAGATGACTGCACACATTTAGTAATACTGTTGATAACTGCAGTAAACAAGGTGACACTTAGTACACTTCCTTGATGCACTCCATTCTCCTCAGTGACACTACTCAAACAGAACCTACAACATGAACATGGAATATACGGTCATTTAGGAAACTCCTAATAAAGGCAAGCATATTGCTCACCACTCCCCATTTTTTAAGAATGTTTAGAATACCAGGTCACCCAACTGATGTCAAAGAAAATAGTGACAAGTTGCTGGGGATCAGAAAAGCTTTTTGGATAGCTATTTCCAGAGATATCAGATGATTAGTGGAAAATCATCTTGGCAGAAACCACATTGTTCTGTATATATCACAGCGTGTTTCTCTAAATACCAGGTAAGCCTGTGGTTCACCATTCTCTCCATTATTTTGCTCAAAATGCTCATCAAGGAGACATATTGATAGTCTGAGGAGCATGCTTTATCTCTACTAGGTTTAAGTACTGGCACAACAATGTCTTCCGACCAGCCAGTAATTAACTTCGCATAAGTTTTCCAGGTAAGAAAACTTGCACGGAGAATAAATCATTATATATATGCAATATGTGATGAAGTATCAAATTGGGAAGGTTTGAGAGCATACTGAAACAAATGTTGACAGATCCGGAGAGGTGTTGGGCGAGTTTTTTAATACATGCGACTACTAATTAAATGTATGCACCAATCGAGCCGCCAATTTTTACCAGTAATAGTTTCATTTGTGTCTCATATTTCTGAAATTTGTTAATATATGATGAAGTTAAGGTCACCGAACGAAAACAATCAAGTCAGGTCAGTTGAGACTGCAGATGATCTTCATGAATAAGGCCAAGGTTAGATTGTATCTAAGATGTGCAAATTGCACGAAGCTTCCTCCACACAGTAAATGTGGATGAAATGGTCTCCATTATTTTTTTTATTCTGTGCAATCTCCTAGCCTAAAATTATATTTAAATCCTCAATAATCTCTTTTGTGTATGCTAATTTTTGGCTTTCTTTAAAATATTTTATGAGTACAGTGTATCGTTCCTCGATTTGGAAAACGACATGCATCAACTATTACTATCCGGATTGAGAAGAGAAAAAATCTATATCTCTACAAATATTTGTGAATCAGATTTTAAGATGCAAAATTTACATATATCCTTGTGAAACACTGTCAAAGACACCTACCTACATTTCTCTTTGTAAAAAAAATAATAAATAACTTTAAAATATTTTTAAAAAATCAGTGTAAAATAATTTTATAGTAGTTAAATGAAATACATTCCATAAAACTTAACTACATATCCAACCAGTGCACGTACTCATTGCTAATTAATACAGTATGGAATATCTTCCATCATACTTTCATAATATAAAAATTCTTGTTATATTACATTATTTTCAACAATTTCTATTTCTGCCAGGAAAATTGTAATTTAAAAAAAATGTGCAATTATGTCCAACTGTGTTCACTCAGGTTTCCTTTTACCTTTTTACATTTTCTTGCATATCCGCATTATATAACTCATATAACATAGTATTTATGTGTTCTGCAACATCTGTCTGAGGTTGTTCTTAGTATCCATTTATAATTTTACTTGGTGTGATTAGACATTCCTAGAATTAAACATACCATACTGGGTTTTGTTTTGCTTCATTCTGTCTCAAGTAATGGAGACTACTTGATTCTGACTCGAGTAATGCACTGACTTGCATTTTCATTTCCATCTTAGAAAGGATTAGAAGGTCGAATTTTATCAACTTATACTTCTGTCATAAAGCTATTGTGTAGCCAGAGAACAGAAATAGACTCAACAAAATATTTACATCATTCTTCCACAACCAAATCTGATAAGTACACGTTGTTTTAATAAGTGTCAGTATCCTTATTATGGACTTATTTAGTTTCTAGATTTCTAACCTACATTCAAAAAAAGGGAACAAGAGATAGGGGAAATTTATAGAGGAACCTAAGCTTGACGAAATTAACTCCAAAGAAAGGATAAAGTCAACCTCCTTCCAAGCATTTTGATTCAAGATAGTACCAATAAATTTCCGAAGAATTAAAATAAATCCTGCAACTAACACTGCTCTTATTCAAAAGATTAAAAATTTGCATAGTTTCAAACTTTATAGACGAACAACTCAGAACTATGTGGTTTCTGAAAGTAACTGAATTAGCTACACATAATAATGGTTCCAGTAGACTTTCCACAGCAGGTTTCCTGAATTTTTTTAATCTTCAGTCATAAGACTGGTTTGATGCAGCTCTCCAAGATTCCCTATTTAGAGAAGTCGTTTCATTCTGGTGTACCCCCTACATCCTACAGCCCTAACAATTTGTTTTACATATTACAAATATTGCCTCTCTTTTTTATCTGTTTAGCCTCTGGAACTACCATAAGGTATTACTTCAGAGGATGAATGAGGATGATGTGTATGAATATGAA
>JAAAKQ030045329.1:0-16515 GCA_010016005.3 Zanna intricata
CTTGTACAATCTCAGGTCGACCACTCCTGAGAAGTGTGGTTAATTGAAACCCAACCACCAAATAACACCGGTATCCATGATTCAAATCCAAATAATCTATCACTTCCTCACCTGCACTATGCAGTAATTCTGTAGGTCACCTGACCAACTGTCATTTTCCTCTTTCCACCAAACCTCGCTAATTCCTACTACATCTACATTTAATCTAACCATTTCCCTCTTTAAATTTTAATAACTTTTTTTTAGACTTCTAATATTCCATGTTTCAACTCGTAGAATGTTACTTTTTAATTCTCTGGTGACACCTTCCTTGGTAGTCCCCATACGGAGATCCAAACAGGAACTAGTTTACCTCCGGAATATTACTAAGGAAGATGCCTCCATCTTTGTTACACGAAAATGCAGAGAAAACAGTGATACTTTTCCATTGCTTTCAGCTGCACAGAACTCAGAAGATTGAGTGATGTTGATAAAACCATTTAAATCCTCCTACACAACGCCCTTAACTACTGAAAGAGCTGCTGCCCTCTCTTAGGAATTATTCCTTAATCTGGCTCTCAATAGATACCTCTCTGATATGGTTGCGCCTTTAGTTCAGCTACTCTGTATCAACGAGCCCTCAATCCTCCTTACTTTCATAAAGATCTCATGATTTATAGAAGGAGAAGTACTACTTCTGGCCCTTAAATAATTTCCAAAATGTAATAATAAATATCTAAATTGTTAATTATAAAATACCTTAAGAAATTAAGAAAGTAGATGTCATGACATCTACTTTCTACATGACATCTACTTTGATGTTTTCTCACTGATTCTTTTCATTTTTTTTAGATTCACATTTACAAAAATACAGTACATATCCTAACTTATTCGGATTTCCCTAACAGGAAAAGATTGACAAATGAAAAATTTAATAAAGTTAACAGAAATTCCTGAAAAACAAATCAATACTTAAAACTAAAAACAGATATTAGCTCTCATCCTATTATACAAGAGAATAAAAGGAAAAATTATAACTAACATTAGTTTATTTTAATTAAAATATTTTTGCTAAACAATTAACAAAATCTCACAAAAATCAGAAACTGTCCTTATCTAGAATGGAAAATTTATATTGCACATAAATCAAATTTTTTGATAAAACTAAATGAATAAACAATCTCCATCAAATAAGTTTACTTGTTCCTAAATAATTTTCTTCATAATAAAAGGTGCTAAACATGTTAAGGGAACTGATATTTTTACAAGGACCTCCACAAAAACAAAACAGAGAAAATAGCAAAAAAATTGTTAAAAAAAAGATACTAAGAAACAGGGTTGTGTGTGTATAGAATTAATGGAAAGTAAATTAAGAGTCTTATTCAATAAAACATTCTTTGATCTGAAACCTAGTGAAATATTAGAACAAGATGTACAATTATGGAATATTTTCTTAGATAATTACAAATGTTTATCTGTTGCTGTTGCTGAGATCAGAAATGTATTTGTGTCATATTTATATGCCACAAGCAAAAATTTATAGGCAAAATCTGATGCACACAAAATCAATCTGAAAAGTATCAGTCATTCCCAAAAATAAAAATTTACAATGCCAGCCTATAAGAAAAAGTACCAAATGCCCAGCTGCTAAAATGCGAGTATTCAGCTTTATAAAAAAATATTATACTTTTCACCACAGGTACTAGTGAAAATCCTCAGAAAAAGCAGCTGTGACTGGTTCATTTGCAATAATTTTTTGTTTGTTTCTGATACTTTACATGAGTTACAATCATAATAAAAATTGGGACAGGCAGTATAAAGCAACAATTTACATGATTTTATTTGCAAATTGTGGACAACTGCACCGAAGGATAAAAACTGGGAAGTATATATTAGTTCAATCTTACAGCAACTCAGGGAAAAGAATTATACAGTGATTAAATAGAACATATGTACCCTAATGGCTTGCAAAAGAATCATGGAAGCAACATATCTTTGAGTACTAAAACAACAACCAAAAAAAAATTCTGTTTTTGGCAAATAAAATAAGAGAACATAAAAAAGCAAAAAAAGAATAGAATTAGAAAAATAAAAAATATTATTTCCAAGAACAATCATAATTATGAGAAAAACAACAAATAAACACTTTCATAAATACTAACATCATACTCAATCTATAATAACTAATCTGTATATGCCCAGTGCTCTGTTTTTTTGTAACAAAACTTGGTACTGTTTAATAACACTAATTCTTCTGGGTCAATGAAGCTGCTATTATGCTTTAATATTAAATTAATTGTAGTTAATCTCCACATACCATCACTAGTCAGTAAGTATTTTGTTAGTAGTACTTCCTTTAACTATATTGTTATCATTTCTCTCCAGAGAGAATCCTACTAAGTATCTTTGTTTATTGTACCAAAAATTAATTGCTTTTAGTGAATTTGTATTTATGAAATAATAGCACATTGTGTTCTACGTTTATCCAACCACATTGTTCTCTTTTATTTTTTCTAACAGTAAATAATTTTTGATATAGTGTTTTCACAATAATGGGTAAACATGATACTTTTTATTTTGTACATATTTAATTCTTTGAGATTTCTGAGTATATAATATATTTTACATAATTGAATCTTAAGATGAAGAAGAAAATAAAAAATTATTTATTGGTGAGATGAAAAGAATAATGTTTTCAATGCCAAAATTCCTGAGATAATAAACATGCCAAAAAATTATGTTAATAATTTAAATTCAGTAAAGAGAATTTTTTTCTCAAAACTAGGCTATAATCACTTAATCAGCTGGAAGGAATTTCACTCTACCATTTCTGAAGTTGTACAAATGTAAAGAGAAAGATGTAGATGAGTAAGACTACCAATAAAAAGCAAGTTAGTAAAAATACACATTATAACAATGCAGACTATTGTTTAGAAATGAAAGAAATGTGAATCCCATGTTCAGTTTTTAAATCAGTATACACGCAATATATGAAAATTAAATATCCACATCATGATTGCAAACAGAAACCTTTCCATTCTTCATATAAATTAGAATGCATATAAATTCATTTATTATAAATTAATAACTTATAACTTTTTTTATTACTTTGTTATTATAAATTAATAACAAAAATGAATTTTTCCTTGATTACAAATTTATTAACTTATTACAATTAATTTATTTTTAAGAAATATATTCTTAAACTCATATTGTTTATTTATGTTTCTCAAATTTATTTTGTACTATTAATTATAATTTCTCCCTATTTTTAGTATCTAAATTGTATTTTTTTTTTTTTTTTATTATTATAGCAATTTTAAAATAATATATATAGAAATATTTATTAATTTAAAAACATTACAGTATATTTGTCATATATCTTACAGATATTTTTAATAATGCCATTAAACATGTTACAAATATTATGTAGAAAAAAATCATAAATACTCATATTTAAGTTTTTATTTATTATGTGAAAGATAGTCACAGGCTTATTATATATTTCAATCTTCTTGTACACTTATAATTCCTTTTATATAATCAAAATAGTATTAATAAAAAAATCTTAATGACAGTAATCATAAAAAATGATTTTGAATAACATAATAATAAAATCATTAAACTTAAAGCACGCATAATTAAAACACAAAAAATAAAAGTATAAGAAATTGCAGATTAAAGATACTGAATATGTCTAGTTTGTGTTTTTACATTCTAGTATATAAGGTCAAATGATATTAGGTCTACCTGATGCTCTGATTTTGCAGCACCTACTTTCTCTGAGAAAATAAGAAATTGTTTTTTTCTTTTTATGAAATCATAATTTTCTATGTTCATAGTACTTAGAAACAGCCTTTTTTTTACTATTTACTTATTTCAGTATTTCACTTATGAAATAACTAAAATTAAACAAGTTTTAGTAAATTAAGAAAAAATATACACATTCTTCTTCTTGTACTAATCAATCCTAGGATCGGTTTGTAGCAGTCTTCCTCCTCGAGAATAATAACTACAAATTCTGCATTAAATGATTTTTTGGGGACTGTTCTTGTTTTAGTTTAAGAAATTTTTACACCTCTTGCTTTGATAAGTGTTCTCAATCTTGATAACTAATTTTAGATCAAGTTTGATCTTTTCCTGAAAAATATTTTGTTATTCTTCTTTTGTAGCTGTGAAAATTATTGTTTTATTTTTTACCAACATCAGATAGGCATAAACAGTTGAGAAAATATTCTAAACTGAATTTTGGAAAAAATATTTCTTTTTGTTTTTCCGTGCACTTTTGTGCTTATGCCTTTTCCAGGGGTAGTTACATATTTTAATCTCATCATGATCGAAGTTAACTTCTATTTTCAAAGTTCTATTATACATGTTTTTTATATTGAAAGTGAAATCTAACTGGTATGATCTTTTTTTAGGTCTTTTTTTTTTTAAGGGACTATTTATTACAACAGGTTAACAATATGTACACATTTCATGTCATTTAGGTTTTAAATATTTAAAATTGAGTACAAAAGATCAAGAAATTTGTTGTTTACTTTAAAAACAGGTGTATTGACAAGTCTAGTAATAAAATTAGTTGAAATTTTTTTTTTTACAGTGATAGAAAAAAAGTCATGTTTCTCTAAGTGTGATACCATTTCTTGAATAGTTTTTTTTTTTTTGTATATAACAGATCTGTAAATACAATTTTTCTGTCACCCTTAATTTTAAGTAAATTATACGTCTCTGAGGTTGTCCAGGAAATAATACAGATGTGAATCGAGGAAATGTACTTTCAAAGACATATCCCATAGCTCTGTATGAAGTAATAAGTTGATTAACAATATTTTGGTAATTGTCAGATATTTGTTTGCCAAGAAGGTTTTTGCAAATTTCTTTGAATGAACCCAAGCTGCACCTTCTACATTATTTAATATTGAATTAAATACATTATCTTTGACCAACTCTCTTATTTGAGGACTAACAAATAATATTCCTTCTTTAATTTTTGCTTCACTTACATTTAGAAATTTCTGCCTGATGTAAAAAGGTCCAGGACTATCCTTCTATGTTGCGTTTACAAAATTTTTCATTAGTCCTAGCTTGATATGGAGAGAGGGTAAACATTTTTCTTGGGGGTCAACTAAGGGCTCATGAATAACATTTTTCCCATTTGGAGTTGTTGTCTTGTTTCTTCCACTGTTTGGTAACATAATGTTTATCCCAAGCTCGACTGTATTCGCAAAGAACATGTACTTAGTATAGCCTAACTGCATGCTAACAAAATAGCTATAACTTTCAAATCACCACATATGTTCCACACCACATACTACACCGTATGCTTCTTTCAAATTAATTCCATAAGCGATTGGTATGGAAGGATACTTGTTACCATTGTGTAGTAGAACCGCTTTAAACTAAACATGGACGAATCTATGAAAAGGTGCCAGTCCTCATCAGGTTTAAGAACTTGTCCTAAGTGCAACATAAGCTCATCAATATTTATGCAATAAACAAAATTATTTTCATCAATAAAATACTGAGAAAGTTTTTTTGTCGGCTTCAAAAGCCTGAAATTTATGTATTTTTTTTAAAGTAGATTCCAACATTGCAGTCTTGATCCTAACAGTTCAGCTTGATTTTTTGATAAATTTAAATCCCTAACCAAGTCATTTAATTCACATTGTGATATAATATGTGGCTTATTGGAAGATAATTCAAAATCAAAATCATTGTTGTCTTCTTCAGTACTGCCTGATTCTTCATCGCTGCTTTAGAAACACATTCACAGGTGGCTCAGGAACTACTGGAATAATTTCACTGTGAGGTACAGGCCTAATTGCAATGGAGGATATTTCACAGTATGTTTACCTTTTTTAGAAATCCCATATACACTTGTTAAACAAAAATAACAATTGATTACATGATCCTTTGGTTCACGCCAAACCAAGATACACCAAATGGCAAAGCCGTTTATGTACCTTTCTAGCCATCTTCTTAAATAAACAGAACATTAAGTGCATATTAAATCAGGAGTCCACATCTTATCCTGATCACCAGTTTTACACTGAAAGTACAAATTATATGCTTTTTTAATTAAAGGTATAATGTTTTTTCTATCTGATTTTACGGTAACCCCACCACATACATAACAAAAGGCATCCACATGATTTACACAATTTTGACACTGCACTTTTAACAAACTTAAGACATTAACTTAATTCATTCCTAAATCCCAGTGCTTAACACAAACAACACAGCTGTGTTTACAGCTACATGTTTGATCTGCACAAACACGATTAATCTTGTCCATGAAAGCTCACTCTTTAGTATTAGATATGATGTCATAATATGTATTATGGTATGACTTAATTCTTTGTCTAGTGTTATTTACTTGTTGCTTACAAATCATGTTAACAAAATTAAACAATAAAAAATGAGCTAACAAAATACAATATAGGAGCTTAAAATGCTAACCATCCATTGAAAAATGAAAAAAAACCTTTAATTAAATTAAAAAATTGTTCAAAAATGGTGGATGATAGAAAGATTCTGAGTTCATATTCATTTTCAGCATCAAAAACTAGATTATGATCATGTATCGCATGTTAGAAAACAAAATTATTATTATCAGTGTTATATTCAATCTATATCACATATATAACTAATATATCACTTATATTCACATTGATTCCCATTTAAACTGGAACATTACAATGACTATCTTTGCAATAATTGGAGTTCAGATTTGTGTCTGTAATTATAACTGAAATAATTACATTTATATACACCACAATGGAGACCATTGTTGTGTATATGTAGAATATCAAGGTCACTGTAAATTTTGGTGGATTTGTGATTACTGATTACTAATAGAGTATTTGTATAAATGTTTGGGAAAACAGACATATTATTGGCATTTATATTCTATATCCCTCCTCTCCAAGTGAGAATACTCATCGGAATTTCATAGGAATGCAAGTGAATGAATGTACTCGGTTGATCGTTTCACGCTTTGAGTTGGGTCTGATCTGGCAGGTAAAGAAGATAGAAGTATAAATACTATGGTGTAAACCATTGAAAAGTCAGTTGTGTGGAGTTCAGTGAACCAGTCCAGCAAGATGTTATGACATCTGTCCATCAAGGAGAGTTTGTGAGACAAGAGTGTGAGATATCAGTTGGCGAGAGCAATCTACAGAAAGGACAGTGAAGGAGCAAATTTCCAGTGTGAATTAAGTTCAATATGATGAAGGTGATGCCTCGAATAATTCCAGAAAAAAAGAGATACTATCAGTGAATTACTGTAAAGCTATAACTGAAAGGGACAAAAGTTCATTCATAAACTGTTAGGAGAGTTTTATTTGTGAATAGCAAAGGTATTTGTCAGTAAAGGAACTTTATACTTGTCTTATGCAGTAAACTATTGTTTGTTAATTCAATACTAATAGTTAAAAGTGTTAAGACTAGAGATTACGCTATATCTTTTGTTAATGGGTCAGAATTCTGGTTTCCTATTTATCTACCTGGAATACATCCTGACAATTATTTTAAACTCTGTCTTGTGGGTAATCTCTGTTTATTATTACTGTTGATATTTATGACTATTTGATGTGCGATATTATGGTTGTTTACTGTTTTTATTATGTTATTTATTATGCTATGTTTTTATGTTATGTTTACTGTTTTGTTTATGTTATGTCTGTATGTAATTCTGTATGTCTAATATTATTATTGACATTTATGATTGTTTGTTTGTTGTTGATATGTAATATTATTGTTCACTGTTGCCATTATTTTCATTCTAATTATTAATGGGAGATTTTTTTATTGTCACTTATTATTAATATTATCATTGTCATTATTTTCTGCTTTTAAACCAATAAACTTTAATTATATAAACATTCTAAACTGTCAATCCCTCAATATCCTGAACGAGCCGCGAACACAGGACAATATATATATATATATTTATTTTTTTCTAAAAACATACATATATAATTTTTATTATCTTAAAATATATTATTATTCAATATATCAGATTCATTAGAGGATGAAAATTATTCAAATTACATTTCATCAGGCTCACATTCAAAAACCCAAATAACAATATAACATCACATCGCAGTATTAAATATTAAAGTGTATATTTACAAGAAACATGTAAGGAACACGTAGGAAAAAATATTCCTATAAAAATGTATGGTAAGATGATAATAAAAATTATATATATGTTTTTAGTAAATATATATATATCTTCTGACCCATAAAGCAACTTTTCTGAACTGACTGATTCATAATGCCCAGCAAAAAGTGCTTAATATAAAATGATGAAAATTTGTACACACGTTCTTCTTATGGTGTATATGCACACCTACTTATGCTGTGTGTTCAATGTTACTGACTACGCTTGCCTCTGGTTACATGCTGAAAAACATAAAATAAAAAAATGAAAAACAAGGTACGATCACCTCCATGTGACGTTAGTAACACTAAGAAATGGATAAAACACATTTTTTCCCATATAATGGTCAGATAAGTAGCTATAACTAATATTTTTAAGATGAAGGCTGACTACTCGTATTTTTTAATACATATTCTTCACATCACTCAAAGTTTGGGTCCTGTACCAAAAAACTGTTCCTCCAAGAAATTAAAATTCATTGATATTTTAATTTAATTTTCATTTTATAACAACCAAAGATATTTCTGATAATTAATATTATAGATTTAATTTTTTTTCTTTTTAATAAGTATAAAGAATTGAATGTTGAAAATTGAAGTAAGTAATCACACATTTTTTTTATAAAAAAAATTGTTATTTTTCATAAAGAAAAAGTATTTAATAAAATTTAAACACAAAAATAACTAATGGAAGAATGGTGATCCCCTTGGCAGAGTTGTAGTATATGTTTTTAACTAGGTTTGCACCTGGGTCAGGCATGGATTTTTTCAAATGCTATAAAATAATTATATTATCAACCATAGTTAACTTTTTGATAGTATCAATCAGAATAAAATCAAATATTGAGGAGTTAATTGCTGTTGATTTTCTTTACTACAACTTAATTATAGATATTCAGTGCATTTACTCATTGCTTCAAGAGAACAGACATAGACTTGTGTCAAAAAAATTGAAGCAGTATGATGAAATAAAAAATTCTATTTAAATTTTTATTTGTGTCTGACTAGTTGTACATCTAAACTTTTTTCTCATATGATTTCGTACTTACATAGAATCAGAATGAAGGGTGAAAAAAGTGGCTGGTTTAATAAAAGGAAGAAAGATATCTCACGTTGTTTTTAAACAGCATGTCACTATTTTGTAGTTTCATGCAAATAGATTCCAACAAAAAAAAATTAAGTATAAAAGAAAAGGCATTATTGACATAGATAAACTGAATTATACCTGTCTCCTAGTCCAATCAAAGATGCACAGGTAATTTACACAATGTTAGCATCGTATATGTTGATTCACTAATGTATTAATATAGAGCTATATGTTACACATAGATCAGCTACTTTATATATATATAAAATACAAGTGGATATAAGTAGTGAACTACCTTTAGCTACCTACTGCATAATTCTTCATTTAATATGCATCAGTTTATTTGCTGCAAAATGGGATTTGCAGTGATAGTATAAATGAGTAACAAACCAACTTCCTGACTAAATACTTATATGTAGACATTTCATAAAATAAATCTCCATGTACTTGGAAGGAATGTGGTTTGCATGTAGGATATGAATGATGAAATAATTGTGCAAGCATTGTACATGAAAACATCTTGTATCATAATATTTTTATAATTACAAGAAGAAATGATTGTGGTTTTGCTTTTTTTTTATATTTACAACAACAAAAAAATCTGTCAGTATATGGTCCTGAAGGGATTTAATTTATCTTTATTCTTATGAATTAGGAATTGGAGCAATACAAGTAAAAGAATAATACATACTATTTATGGTAGGAGAATGATTTGTGTACTTCAGTTATCACTGCTAATGATTCAGTTTCATACAATATATTAAGTTTTATAAAAATATTTTTTAAAAGTTTGAGTGACATCACATGACATTCTTGCACACCTATTAAATTACATATACACATTATTTTCTGTACTTCATTTAAACTTTTCATTTGACAGTGAGATACGATCCTCCAATTCTTTAATAAAGTGGATAGTTACACAATTGCTAAAATATTAGTTTTTATTATAATATTTGTACAGTTATATATTCAAAAATCTTACCTGAAATGTTAGGTTACAGTAAAAGTCCCTTTAATTACTTTTCAAATAAAATGTAAGTCTATTATTTATCTAATACTATGTTTTTCTTAATTATTATGATGTTATCATCAATACAATAAAAACATACACGAAACAGGAGAAGGTTACTAAATTTTATAATGATATTTATTATTAAGCAGACTAAAACAAATGCATAAGTAAAAACAATACAATTCAAAATTATAATTTTCAATTGATATTAAATAGTCTAATGTTTCACTGAATCTGATGTGGAATTCACATACTTCCTTCTATACCGAATTGTTAATTCAAATTGCTAATTGTTGGCTTTATGAAGATGGTCTCCTAATGGATTCCAGATTTATAAATGCCCTTAAACTTCGAACTGACACATTAGAAACTAGAGTTGCATGTGCACGGGCTTTACCGCCTGGAAGTAATGTTAAGTGTAGAAAATGTGATGCTATCAAAACTCTAGGACACGTTTTGGGAAAGAGTTCTAATAGAAATAAATATATTAAAAGGCATGATGATGTTAAGAACTATATCATCAATAATATTAAAGCTCAAAATAACACCATTATTTCAGTGGAGCAAACTTTTGTTGGAACAGCGGGGTGTTTATCTGGTTCTAATAATAGGTTTGTTAACATCAACAGTTGAGAAAGGGGGACGACTTTAACTACCTCTGCAGCGAGTTTGAGTGCATCTTGTGGAAACGATGTTACTCGGACTTTTGCTGAAACAGAAGTGATTCCTTTAGTTAGGCGTCTTTTTTCTTTGACAGGAAAGTTGTCAACGGTGTTAGCTGTGGAGCACAGCACTGTTGACGATCCTGAATTATCAGGATGGTATAGACCTGATTTCAATATAAAAAATGATTCAGGACTCTATATAACTGATGTCACTGTGAGGTTTGAGCAAGGTCATGCATTAGAAGAAGCTGCTATTGAAAAGATAGCAAAGTACAGTAACTAGAGTTTTCAAATATGCAGCAAAGGTTTCTCTTGCTCCGCTTGTGTTTGGTTTTCAAGGATCAATACCAATTACTACGGTACAAAACCTCCGTAAAATTGGCATAACATCGCCAAATATTTATAAAACAATATCTATGATTTGCTTTAGATCTTCGCTGGATATTGTTCTCACACATATTGACCATTAATTTTATTTAGTTAATTTTAAATAATATGAGTAATTTAAAGTTTTTCTAAATTTTGGGCTAAATGCTTATGCAGTTTGTTCAATGAGATTGAATGCTTTTAATTAAATTCAAAATTTAATCTGACCCAAGAATATTTTTTCGTGCTATAAGCACATATTTTTGTTTTGGGATTCAAATTTCTGGTCACACTAAAATGCATCCCTTTTATGTGTAGCACAATCCTACTTGATAACAGGGCTGCACACAGGTTTAATTCTCATTGGTAGGGTTGCCCGAGCTTAAATGTATTTTAGTTCCAACAACTTGAGCAACCTACAGGGAGGTCAACCCTGAAAGAAGCATCCTCACTTAGTTTATTTTAATGTTCTTTCATAGATATACACAGTTTTAAAAGGCCATAACATTTTATTTCATAATAACTTCTGATTATTATTATAATTATTTATTGTAATTTTTTTTTACAATCATAATTATTAATAAATCAATTTATTTAAATTAAAAAAAAAAAAGTTAGAAAAAGAAAAAAAGAGATAAAGTCTGATTCAATCTGATATGCCTTCTCTTGTGAAATCCAAATATTTCAAATTAAAATTTTATTTGGTTATAATTCTGGAACCAATGAAAATAAATACTACTTATGATATCGTTGAAAAGATCTCAATGGGCAGCTTATTATTGCACTTAAGAAAAAATAAAAATCTAAATTTTTTTTTATTTTGGGCTTTTAGGACACTTTTGGTTCAGTCGATTGCAACCAAAAGAGATACAACTAGCTGTTGTAACAATCCAAGTACAAAATTTCTACATCATATGATTAATTAAGTTTTTGAGTTATGCGAGATACGTACAGACGTCAGGCCGAACTAGTCAAAATGGATTCAGGAATGGTGAAAATGGATATTTCTGTTGAAATCTGAAAACCAACATTTTTCACAATACTTGACAATACTTTCACAATCACAATACTTCCTTTACTTTGTACCCGGAAGTAAAAACAGTTTTGTTGCTTTTCTTGACTAGTTTTATAATTCTTTTTCTTCAATAAATGATTTTTTGAAACTTTTCAAAATATTTTTATGTTACTCTTAAAAACATTAACCATTAGCATTTCTAATACCTAATTTGAATCTCAAATAAAAATTTTCAGTAATTTGCCATATATCTTTATGACAAGTTGAGAATAAAAATCTCTTTTATTCATGTCCTTATAAAGCATGGTTAAAGGAGTATCTTCAATCCTCTTCTTAGATAAGAATATGTGGGAAAGATTTGATATTCACAATGATTACTTTGATAAATTAATAAAATATAGCTTGCATAATCATAGCCAATTCCCTTACACCAAAAAAACAGATCTAGTACAATTTATTAAGCTTTATATATATTTATGATAATTCATACAGAAGCTGGAACTCCTTTTACCATACCCATTAATGGGTTTCTTCAAAAGAGAAGAGTTAGAAAATAAAAATATATAATTGTCTGGGACAAAAGTTTTAGTCTTCGTAAGTTAATCGTATAGAATATTTCTAGTATTTCAACGGCATAATTTTGAGTTCTTAAATCTTGGTTGAAATAATTTTGAGAACCTAAAATTCCATTTTTTTCATTAACATTTTGGTGAGATAATATGCATTTATTCCTATTTACAATAATGTTTAATGACAATCAGAAAAAATCTGAAATCTTCAAAACTTAATTACTTTCTTTGATTATTAAAAAATTTTCGTACTAAAGAAAATTTCAACAAAGGTAGACCTAACTTTTAAAAGATATAGATATAGAAAGAAAACTGTGCAGTCATATGTTTGTTAATTAGTGAAACAAAACTATAATGGGCTATTTAAGAGACTTAAGTCATTCAAAAATATGTAGTCATTCTGAGCAGTATAAAATCCTACATCAGGCATAGTAAAATTAAGACTAAATGGTTTTCCATTTTTTTCACAGATTAAGTATACTCACATTATTGCATATCAATATACCAGGCCTACTAAATTCAGCTCTACATATGATTTTTTCACTCTGTTCATAAAAGCAGCTGGCTATGTAACATCATTATTCTCAGCAACAGTACTTTTGACTAGTACGTATTATACCTTAAATGCTTTATATATGATGGTGTATACTGCGGTGATTATTTTACTACTTTCTAAGGTGAAACAATAAAGTACATACATTGCCTATACTTGGTGGAGGAGGTATTTTAATACATAAAATAAAAAAAACTTATAATAAAGGCAAAATTCATAACCTACAGTAAATTTAGTAGAAATAACAAACTCTTTCTTTTCTGTTTAGCCTTCAGAACTACTGCTTTATTAGTAAATTTATTAGTAAAGAGGATGAATGAGGATGATATGTATGAATACATGTAGCTGCAACATTTAAGTATAACTTAAGGGAGTAGGCTACTTCAATTTTACATGAAAAAAAAAAATTTCCTCACAATTTTTCTTTTTCTTTTATATTTGCTTAACATTCAGTCCAATACTTTCTGAAAAAAAATAATGGTATGTTTAAATCATAATTAAATTTAATAGTATTGCATGTCTTCAGACATTTTGTAAATTTTAGATAAAAATTACATGTGATACAAATTCAAATAGCACATGAAAGAAATGAGGTAAAAAAATTATTTTTATGTCGTTAGAAAGCTGAATTCATTCTGTAAATGATTCCATACATTCATAGAAGTTAGCAGAACTTATAAAATTTCTACAGTATAAAATTAAACACATGATTACAGGTTGAGTTTTGTTGTCATGGTGATGTCCATATTGTGTTCACGTACTTAACGTTAATAAAGTGTTTATTTTAAACAAAAAAAAACCTTTGAAATCATTTCTGAATTTGAATGAATGCACAATTCATGAACTTAGTATAAAGTAACTTAGCTTAAATTTTGGTTAGTGAATACGTTTTTAGGTACTTGTGCACTTTAGATTGTACTGCAGTACTAGTAAAATTAATTAATTAAAACTAGTTTAGGACTATTATTTCAAGTAAATTGGAAGCAAATTATTTTAGATGAAGCACATAATATCAAAAATCATAAAAAATCAAACCACTACAGCAGTATTCAATTTAAAAGCAAAATATCATTGGGCTCTTACTGGTACACCAATACATAAAATACAAGATTTTTTTCACTAATTATTCAATGTAAACCGTTTGATGATATTGGTGTGTGGAAAAAAGTGGGTTGAAGCAAAAGATGAAACCCGTACAAAATGATTGAATATGTTAATTAAATCATTAATGTTACAGCATACAAAAAATGTATTGACCAGTGAAGGTGAACTAGCATGATTACTGAAAAACAATCTATGGATATATCAGTATGTCTTAATGAGAATGAATTATTATTAAATGAAAAATATAATGACTGTGACTGAAAATAATGAAGAAACAGAAAGTTATGAATCTGAAGATAAAAAAGATGTTTTTAACACAAATCATCAGATTTTTAAATCTGATTGGTCAAGCTCTAAATACAAGCAATCCTTAGATTATTAGAAGAAAGTTTGTTAAAAACTGATGACAAAATAGTTGCAGTATCTCTGTGGTCTTCTATGTTACAACTTTTATACAACTTCATAAGGAAATTTAAAAATTGTAAGTGTGACCTGAAGACTGGTAAAGTTCCTGTTAATCAGTGAATGAAGACTGTTAATGAATTTAATGATAATTTATCTAAATTAAAAATTCTATTACTATCATTTACCGTTGGAAGCACAGGATTAAATCTTGTTGATTCAAATCATTTAATATTAACAGATCTTCACTGGAACCCTCAACTTGAAGCACAAGTATGTGATCGAAATTTATAGAGTTGGTCAGAATAAACCATTCAAGATTTATAAATTTATTTGTACAGAAACAATTGAATGAAAGAATACAAGAATTATAAGATAATAAATTGGCACTAGTTGAAGGTGTGTTATCTGGATCCAAACAATTAAAAGTTGCAAAACTACCACTTAATAATTTAATAATGCTTTTAATATAGGATAAATGTATGTTGAAATTTAATTATATTTTCATCAACTTAATCTTTTTTTTCTTTTTTTTTGTTTAAAACTTGATGAGAAGAGAAAAAGTTTTTTTGTACCGATTATCAATAATGTCATTTTGTTATTCTATTTTCTTAATATTTATTTACAAATCACCTAAATTATTGTGTATAAGATAAAAGGATTTATGCTAGTTACTCCCACTGATTTAAATTTATTTTGGATGAATTAACTTTTCTCCTTTTTTTTTAAATTTGGTTAGGCAGTTGCCATATGAAAATTACATTTGAAATTGACAGTTTTCCAAAATGGCACTGTTCGTAACACTCAGGTCAAATTCACTATTCACTTCATAGGATAATGAATTTTATTTTATTATTGTAGATCAAATGCACATCTGTATGTATATGTTAAGATAATAGTGAGTAAATGTGACACTTTAAAATCGATTCTCTATTTTGGCAGAGCAAATTACTAATGAGCATGAATTAGCATGGTTTTTAAAATACAAAAAAAAATTGTGTTTTTTCTCAAATTAAAGATCTTATAATTGAGACATTTTTCTGCTCAATCCTTTAAACCATTTCAGTTTTAATGGTATCTTCATAATTATCCTAATTTCCTAATTATCAAAATTTAATGAATTTTTCATGAATAACCCAAGTATCAGGGTCATTTCTCCTTAATCTTATTTAAATGGTATTTGATATATATATATATATATATATATATATTTTTTTTTTGTAACTAGAGTATGAAATCTAGTGTTAACTTTCATCTTAAGTAAATGTAATGTGTAATTAAATCACTTAAGGTGAAAATAATGAGATTAAGATGAACTAGTCAAACACAAGAAAATGTTATTGTTAGCAATAAGGTTTTAATCGGAGATTAAAAGTAAATCAATTTTAACTTAAAGTACAGATGAAATAGAGTAATTAACATAAGCTAATAAAAGGTGAGTGTGTGTGTGTGTGTGTGCGTGTGTGTGCGCACGCGTGCGTGCGCGCATGTGCTCATGCATGAGTATGTGCACATGCATGTGTATATATATATATATATATATGTGTGTGTGTGTGTGTGTGTGTGTGTGTGTGTGTGTGTGTGTGTGTGTGTG
>JAAAKQ030045340.1:3162-14666 GCA_010016005.3 Zanna intricata
ATATACATCAGGGAAGAAAAACACGTAACTAAGCACACTGAACGTAGCCAAAGCATCGTTATCAGAAGAATTTTTTAATTTCTAATCTTTCGTTTAACACAAAGTAAAGTTAGGTCAAATACATCGAAAAGATTAGCACAATCATTTTAATCTATGAAAGGTAAATAATTTACTTCCAAGACATCTTTCTGTACGTTCAAATTTTTCCTCTGGATTATTGGCAATGTTAATAACGTAGATACTATTTTTTTATCGAATGTTATATCCAAGGCTAAAGAATGTATTGCCGGTATTGACAGTTTGGTTTGGGGTCCAAAAACACAAGAAAGAGAACCTCAATTATGTGGATGACCATAGATTGATTCTTTGTATTTCCGCTTAAGACCGCTACAAGCAAAGGTGGCAATCCCTGAACTGAAAGAATTCCGTTTTTTCGATTTTGCTGAATGTGAATCTGTAGTTACAGTTCAGCGAGCGTTTCGTAGAAAGGTTAATTGTGCTCTTTCGAGTAACAATCACATTTAGTCGATGGCATAATCAGTTGGAAGAGTACAGGACGACTAGCTGCTGAAGAAAATGTTGAACGTGTCAGGTAATCTTTCCTGCGCAGTGTTAAAACAATTTGTTAGGAAGACTAGCCGCGAATTAGCAATTCTGGTGATGAGTGTGAATTGTTGTAACGAAACGCTTACATGTTCGTCGGTACCGTTTACATCTACCTTACAGGCTTTAAAGTCTAGCGAATTGAAATATTGGCGAAAATATAGACTTTTTTGATCGTACTGTGTTTAGTGGTAGTCAATATTTTATCTTAGTGGAAAAGTTAGCACCATGTCGTATCTGGAGGTAAGGAAATCCCATGAACTCTTACATTATAAAAGGGGCTCCCCAAAATTATGTTTTCTGTGCGATAAATACCAACGGAAAGTTTACGGGTTGTCCCTTTTCGCTGACTTAAATGCAACAAGAGTTGCTTGTTCGGATGTACTGCCTATGCGGCTCTTTTATCTACTGTAGGATAGACAAGAAAATTTTTATTTGGTAACAAAATGCATGGTATGCCTCCTTCCAGGATAAATGTATACAATGAAGTTTTTCCCGACAGCTATATCGGTCGGATGGACTCGCTGTAGGATTGTTTGCGATAGTCTTCAAGGTTACCCAATCTAACTTTATGTGATACTTTTCTTTTTGGATTTTTTAAAGGACCTTATGTACCAAGCAAGTACGTACCTGCTTGTATATGTAGGATCTTCTAATTAACCACATTTGAGGCACAATATTGAAACAGTTGTCTCTTCCATTTCTTTCGAAATGACGGTTAAAATATGAGACGGACTTTCCTATCGGTTGGATGTGTGTTACATGACGAAAGATATCACATTGAACATCTGTAGGGAAAAACTGAGTTTTTCTTTCATTTTATCTGTAAATGATTACTGTAAGCCATAGTTAAGAGATATATTTTATTTCCACAACTTGTATAACTAATTATATGAAAACTATTATTTTACATTTTTTTATTTTATATTGATAAGAAGTTATTTAGTTAGTTTTATAGAAATTTTTCTAAACAAATGAAAATTAATTTTTACCGTAAGATCATCATTTTTCGCCATGGAAAAAGAGGTAAAATAAAGAAATTAAAAAACATTTTATAAATTTTGGAATAAGTTATTCTTAAAAAAACATATTCTCCATGACGTTTAAAGCTTATTAAAATGTTATTGATAAAAACTAGTATACATAAAAAAATAGTTATAGCACGAAACATACACAACACTCTCAAAGGCAGCCAATCTCTTAGCTCAATATTTCGCTAACAATTCAAGTGATTCTAATCACGATCCAAGTTTTATTCAACACAAAAAGAATACTAGAGCAGATAACAGAATATCAGTAAACCCTGCAACTGTTGAAGGAATGAAAAATCTAAATTACGAATTTACTCTTCCAGAACTATAGGAAGTATTGAAATCATGCAAAAATACAAGCACAAATCGGATGACATTTCGAATGTATTTCTCAAAAACTTGCAGCTACCAGGACTTCAATTTCTACTTCATATACTCAATTGTAAATGGCCGAACAATATGTTTCCCTTGAAATGGGCATAAGCGATTGTTATAAGAGTATTAAAACCAGGTAAGGAGGTAGGAATCCCTCTCTAAAAGAAAGCTACAGACCGTTGATTTTAACGTGTTGTTTACATTACAACGTGTTGTACATGTAAACTTTTCGAAAAAATAGTTAACAAGAAATTCGATTGATATTTACAAACTAATAGTATACTGTCACCACATAAGCTTGGATTCAGACAGTGGCACTTTACAACAGATTGTTTAGTAAATATTAAATACTCCATAAGGAATGCTTTTAAAAACTATCAAAAGCTGGTTGGTATCGCAATAGACCTTGCAAAGGCTTATGATATGTTTTGGAGAGAGCGTATAATAAAACTGTTAGCAAAATACTAGATAAATGGATGTATGATAAATTTTATTGTGAATTTTTTAAACTTTAAAAAAAATCTGAGTAATATTTAACAGCATTCTCTTGGAACTGTTCGAAATCGAAAACGGCCCACAGGGAGGGATCATGTATCATTGCATTCTACTTGCAATAAACGACATTATAGTGTAATACGATAATGACAGTATGTTAATGATATCAGAAAGAAATATTAAAACAACACAAACAAAACTTAAAAATGCCCTCAACATACTCCTATTTTTTGCAATAACACAGGTTTCAAATATCTTAAACTAAAAGCTCAGTCACAGTTTTTAAGACACAAAAGAAAAATGAGAACGACGAAATACAACATTTCTAACTAACAAGAGAATAACAGTTTCTGATAGAGTCCTAATCCTAGGTGTAAAGTTAGACAGAAAATTATGATGAAAAGATCAACGGTAATACTTAAAACTTTAATTATTTTAAGTAAAAGACCCAACATCTTGAAAACATTAATTTCAAAGAACTGTGGAGCAGAGCAAGAAGTGACCAATTAAAACATACCATGCCCTTGTACATTCTAAACTAGATTATAGCTCAGTGAAAACCAAGTTTCTTCAATTATTAGAACCAATATCTAATGCTACGGCAAGGCCGGCGATTGGAGCGTTTTCGTACTAGCCCGATCGAAAAAATTATCCGAAGCAAATCTTACACCACTTGAATAATGTAGAAAAATATTAACGTTAAATTATGCCATATCGGCAATAGGAACACTATTTAACATAGTTAATGACATACAAAAATGCGAAGAAAACTCCTGAACTATTCGAAGAAAGAAAAACAAAGTACGTATCTCAATGATCTCAACATCATCAATTTCAACACAATGAAACGAAAATTTACTAAAATACTTCCTTAGCTTCAATCTACACCAGAAATACTGGAGTATAATCCAAGTATTTCTAAATTTGGCCATGAATTACACAATCACACGTAAGCTACAATTACGCAGTTACGACAATTACGCAGATTATCTACATGTTTACACAGTTGCGTCGAAATCAAAAAAAGGGCAGGCTGTGCAATAGTTATGCCAGAAATAAATCTTTAATTCAAACGCCCAGATGATGTTCTTGTCTTCAACAGTGAAGGTTTTGGCATTCAGCAAGCATTGGAATACATCGACAAAGCAGATATAGGAAAAATAATAATCTTCATAGAATCCCATAGTGTAATAGCAGTAATAGAAAATAAATTAACAGATAATTCCATAATACAAAGAAAAAATAAATGAAGCTTATAACCTTTTTTTTTTCTCTTTATCGCCACTCTTCCCTGCCCCGAGACCTGACCCGCAACTAAGCATAACTCAGTCTCGGGGGGGAGGGGGGCTTCAGCATCCTGCCGATCAAGTCTCTTCACGGTCGCTCACGGTCGTTCGTCTACTTTAATAGCCATTCTCCATATCCCATTGGACAGTCATTCCCGTTCGATTCTTGCGTCCCAAGAACCAGGGGGCGGAGAGTCCCGATGCTTCCTCACAGTAGCCCATCCCCAGAAGGGATGGAATACGGCTCCACAGAGATGTCCCCTCCTCTAGTCCACTTCTCACTGATCAGTTTTCCCATTCCACGTCCTCTTCTTCGTTTTGCTTAATCACCCTAGTTAACCAGCTTCTGATCTTCTCTCATACAGCTGGGCTGCGGAGCATAGTCGTCAGGACTTCTTCCGGTGTGTCTTCAGTCACATGGAGCTGCAATTTGTAGTCCACCCATTGGGAACAACTGAAAAAGATGTATTCCACGGAGTCTACTCTTCCACAGTAGAGGCAGTTCGGCCAGTCCCGTCTCTTGAAACGGTGAAGGTAGTCATTACAGGCTCCATGAGAGGAACTGGGAGAGGTAGTAATCTATCTCTCCATGACCTTTCCCCAGCCAGGGACCCAGAGTCGGAATTAGACGTCTTGTCCACACCGCAAACAATCCACTTGTCCACTCGCTCCAGATCGTTTGCCATTCCTCGTGAAGTAGGACGTCAGCTTCTCCTCACGACATTCCATGTCAACGGTCACATTCGTGACCGTTTCGTGATGAGACAAATTGGGGGAGTGCCCGAGAGCACCCCCACCGGAAGCGTCGAGACCGTCCTATAGCAATTCACTATTTTGGAGTGAATGGTATGGCATACAATAGCGTCGCCGTTGCTCCTGCTAAGAGCAATTTTCGCCTTGAGGCCCGTGGGTTCCATGATGAATCATAGCCCTGCTCAGCGTACTAATAACTCCTGATTTTTTACTACATTTTCGATGTGGCTATTGAACCGATCAGACCGGTCCAGCCATACTCTCAAATACTTCACACATGGCTGAGTTTCAATCTCAATATCTCCCACTTGCACTTTAATTGGCCGTATTTTCGGCCTCCCAACTATCGCAGTAGCCTGGGTTTTCATTAGCGCCAATTGTAAGCCATGATCTGTCATCCACCGGACAATGATCCTACCACCGCCAACATTTCTACTTCCTCTTCAATTCGTCCTGATGTCATCACCAGCAGATCATTGTATTTTCCGGCACCAGCTTTGTATTTTCCGGCAGCTCCAGACGAAGCATATCATCAAACACTACATCCCAGAGTCGGGGGCTCAGCGACGACACCTGAGGCACCCCTCCCTCACAGTCCACTGTAATGCTACGATTCTAGAGGAAGTCGCTCACTATCAGTTTAAGATATTGGCTAATGACCCTTCTGTCTAGTCCCTCTAATATCACAGAAGTCGGCAAGCTGCCGAATGTGTTCTTCACATCTAAGAGGACCATTATTATTATTATTTTTTTTTACCTCCGGAATCACCGATAAGCTATATCATCAGAGAATGAGATGAATAAATTGTAGCGTGTGGATTGTGTAATTTGGATAATTACACAAACAAACTCTGTTCCAACAAAAATAAACCTGTATCTTGATAAACAATTGAAAATGAATGCAAAGGAACAGTGAAATGAGACTACTAACGTACATGAGAAAAGTCTCATTGAAATGCAAAAGCTAATATTATATCTTATATAAGTTTTCCAACTAATTATTTTGATTAACATAATGTTATAAAATAATTTTTTGTCTATAAAAATAATTTTTTAATTTCCTGTGAAGGGAAAATGTAATGTTTTGTTTAAAAATATTCCATACTCAAGTTATGTGGGAAAAAATTACAAGGAATCGAGGAATTCTTAAAAAAAATAAAATTAGGAAGTATTATTGAAATCTGTCCATTCAGTAAATATAAAAAAAACAACATAGCAATCGAATTGTCTAGATCATTTACTTTTTTTATTTCTTTAAAATAAAAAAATAAATGTAATATTAATGTAAGGTTTACATTACATAAGGTTTAAAATAAATGTAATATACACGAAATGCTCAAATAAATCTTATCAGAATGATTGATTTTTTAAAAATTATCAGTGTGTAAAAAAAGTTAATAATTAAAGAAAAACTTTTGAAATAAATTATGGTATAAAATTATTTATATAAAATCTTTATGATAATAAATCAGAAAATTTTAAATATATGTTACTAGATATTCGAATTTAGTAAGTAAATATTGATATTTGTATTCTGAGGGTTACGCTAGAGTCAACAATGGGAATCTAAACGGATGTTGCGTCACTAGATAGGGCGGTCTTTGTCAGCTGACATACCTGGTTTCCGGTTTCTGTCACGCTACCGCCGGAATCTGTGTAGCTTCATTGCTTTGGAATCGTTGCAGAACATTACTGTTTTGTTTGCTATTAAATTTATTTAACAACTTATTTATTATTATAATTTTTATTTTATAATAAATTTAATAAAATTTTTAAAATATTATTGAGGAAATTTGTTAGTTATAATAAATAAATATTTCATTAAAATACCTATTTCTCGTCCTTTGGAATTATTCGTATGTAGTAGACTAAATTAACATTTTTTATTTTAATTGAATTAAAGCATTATAGAATTTGATAAATTTAAATTTTTTAGTTATCAATTTCAAATATAATTAATTAAAGGAGTAATGGTAATAAATAATGTTCAATTGAGAAACCATTAAAATATTTAGTTTGATAAAAAACTTTAATAATTTTAATTTACTTCAAAAAATACTTACATGCATCTAAATATCAAAAGAAGATGCTCCAAAAATGGCTTTAGGATTTTGTTTGTGGGTAAAAATCAAATTATAAGAAATATTTCAAATTTCTTTATTTAAAGTACTAAAGACTAAAATTAAACAGGAAAGATAATATCGTTTAAATGTCCATCACGGCTTCGTTGGCAGGCATCGATTTGAAATTCCCTAGGATATTTCTAATAGGATATATATAATTGAAGGAAATAAGATGATTAAGTAAAGGCAAATCACTTGCCAGCTTTTAGATAAAGAAATTCCTTATTTTAAAAAAAATCAAACATTTCCACAATTAGATAAACTACAATAGTTGATGGACATGGCTTTTTTAACTGACATATGAGAAAAATTGAGCGGTTTAAACCTGGATCTCCGGGGGGAAAAAATAAACATTTTTAACCACATTTTAATTATTAATATCTATTTTTTGTGTTTCAAAGATTTATGGAAATTTTATTGATTGCAATGTAAAACTTTTATTATTATTCTGTAAACTAATATTTAATCCATTTTTAAAAAATAATACTTACTAATTATTTCAAACAAATTTTGTCTGAAGTATTTTTCAAAAATTTTTTCTTTTTTTCTTAATATTGGTATACATTTTAATAGGGTTTTACTAGGGTTGCAGGTCTACGTTATTGAATTTCATATAATTAGTTCAAAATGTTCATATCAAGAGAAAATACAATACTTATTTAAAAATAAAAGAAAACTAGAAATTCGTATTTTTTTTTAATGACTTCTTCAAGTTTATCTTTTAGTAAAGTTGTACGAAATACCACTTGTATTGAACTGTTCCTCTAGTTGGTCTAATAAATTTTAGCTGATTACATGACAAGAAACATTTTAGATGCTGCACTGGTAAGATTTTATCACGGTTTCCCTTGTTCCATCCAGTAAAATTCGGTGGAAATACTTCTTGTTTATCAGTGGTGTAACATATTTATCTATTTCTGACGTGATTTGTCTAACGAATTATTATGTATCAATCAGAATGAAAGATTTATTTAAAATAAAAAACACACTCATTGTCTACATAAATAATTTGAAGACAATTTTTGTTGTTTTATCATAATTACTAGCTGTATTGCTGTAACTTAATGATATACAGCCTAATGTAGTTTTGATTATTTAAAGAAAATTGAAGAAAGTTAGAAATGTCATAAAAATAAAATTATATATATATATAGTCAGAATATCTCGGGATATGTCAAATTTAAAGATCTGGTTCAGGAGATCAAATTAAACAAAAAAGGTTCATGTACACAAATGCAGCTTTGTTATAGTCTCATTTCCTATATGTCCGCCATTTTATGTTTTTCAATAATATAAGGAGTAATAACAATAAATATAGGGGTTTAATAATCATAATACATTAAATTTTCATACTCATACATACTCTTATATTATTATTTTCATACTCTTTAAGTTGAAACCCGAGTTGTATGACCTAATTAAAAAAAACAAAACTAAAAATACCTAAATACATAATTGATAACATTTTAGAGGCAGAAGGACATTTAATACTTAGATCTCCATCGTATCATCCGCAATTAAACCTATTGAAAAAATATTGTGGGAAGTTCAACACTATGTTGGGAGTCATAATGTTAATAACACGTTAAAATTAATCAAGAAAAGTCTACAAATTAAATTTGCAACCATGGTCGCTTTTAAGTGGGAACCATGTTAAAAATATTGAAAATTCATTAACTGAAAGTGAATATTTATTATCTAATGCGGTGGAACAAATTATTATTATTAACTTAGAAGGACGACTCATCATGTAATGACCGAAAATAATTTTCCTATCATCAAAATATAAAAATTAATTTTATTTTACTTTGTTAGTAAAATATACTAATTCAATATTGATAAATCTCAATACAAAATCTATTTTAATTTACTTTAAAATAGTTAAAACTATACTGTTAATTTGATTTTATTTATTTTTGTTTCTTTGTAGATTAATTTAATTATTAAAAAAATCTGCTAACGTCTTCATCGTTTATTTAAGTTCTAAACAGCTGTTATTATAAAATATCAGAAAGGAAAGATAAAAAAAATTGCTTGTTGCGAAAATAGAAAAAATTCTCTCGCTTGCCCTTCCATTTAACTAACACTATGTTATTTGGTATGCAATGTAGGAATGTATGAAATTAACAGTGGAATATTGTACTGTCACCCGACTTACGTCGCTTTAAAAAAATTTTATCATTGCGTAAAATCAGGAAATGAGTTTAATTAAGATTACAAGATTTGATGACACGATTGAATTATTTAAGTTTAAAAAAAATAAATAAATAAAATAAAAATTCGTTTATTTTTTTTTTATCAACTCACCGAGTTGGTTTTATGCTAAAATTATAATCGCAAATCAGCTGTTTAACAGCTTATTTTTGAAATGGAAGGTTTTGAGATTCAAATCCTTATAAAAGTAAGTTAATGTTATACGAATATGAATAGTAATCAGTGGATACCGTCGCACTTTGGAGGGTTAGGGTGTCAATTAATCACACATTTAGGAATGGTCGACATGAGTCTGTACAACATGTACACATGTCATACATATCAACATCATCTTACCGGGTCATGGGATTACTTATTGTTTACAAACTGAACAGATTGAAATGAACACATTAACAATAACAAAATTATTGTTTATTGAATAAATTGTTTCTTTGTAGATTAATTTAATTATTAAAAAATAATTAAATTTCATTTCACATTAATACTTTTTCACCAAATACTTTTTCTTTTTTTTTTTTTAATTTACAGTGTAAGATTTCCGACTTTTTTTTTAAACATTCTAAGAGTTAAAGAGTTAATTTAACAGTAAAAATAAAAATTATTATAAATATGAAATTTTATTAAGTATTATTATGTACCATTCATTTATTAAATCAAAATTTATATCATTTCAAATAATAAAATAATCATTTTGTATTCGAAGAAAAAAAAAATTAATAATAATTGCAAAGCAACACTATCTGTATTCCTTTATTTGTTCACTATTGTGAATATTTATTATTATTATCATGGGTATTGTTATAATAATAGTGCAATTAACATGAAGGGTGATGGTTGTATTATTAAAGTAAACCGCAATGACACATGTTTTGGATTTCAATGAAATTTATACTCATTTATCATTCCGTTCATATTATTTGTTTCACAATACCGAACCCAATATAATGTAAATTAACAATATTTATTAATTATAAAATATTTATAATTATTATTATTTATGCTATTAATTAAAATTAAAAGCATAAACTATCTTATAGAACTGTATGATACCCCACTGTATGCAACGAATTATTTGTGATCATTTTTAATGTGTGTCTCTGTGCTTGGACTCATTATGATTTTATCATTAATTCTATTCGAATTTATTTTCAGATATTAGTAAAAGATACATAAATAATCATTTACGTCAAAAAATAAATAAAAGAAAATCTTACGTAATTACTATACCTAACTATACGTAATTAGCTTTCTGTTTTAAATGATAGTATATTTTTATTTCTCTGAAATTTATTTTATTAAATATTTTGTCTTGTTGAACAGTCATTCCTTGACCATCAGAACTGGGTAGAGATTTTACGAAATACAAGGAAATACTGTATTCGCGAAAAATTTCCAATTTTCAAATTTTAACGGAAATGGATGTTTCCATTAAAATTCCATTCCGGAAATATCCATTTTGACCATTCCTGAATCCATTTTGACTAATTTCGGCGTGACGTCTAGTTGTGCGTGACTAGGCATCTAGCGTGACTGGCGTCTGTCTGACGTACGTGTCTCGCATAATTCAAAAATGATTAGCCGTAGTATGCTGAAATTTTCTGTTTTACGCCGGTTGTAACATCTAGTCGTGCACCTTCCTTTTTGTTTGTAATCAGCTGAACCAAAAGTGTTAAAAAAAAAAAAAATTAGAAAAAAAAAAAATTGGATTTTGGACGTTTTCTAACTGCAGTAATAAGCTCACATTGACATTTTTTCAACGATATCATAAGTTGTATTTATTTTCATTTGTTCCTGAGTTACAGGCAAATGAAATTTTAATTAATGAAGGTATTTGGATTTTCCAAGGGGAAGGCACATCGGTTGGAATCAGACTTCATTTCCTTTTTTTTTTTAACTTTTTTTAAAATTTAGTAGATTGATTTATAAATAATAATTAACATCAGATTGTAATAATATTTTTACTATAAATAATAATTCAATAATAGCAAAGTATATATAAATGAAAAAAAAAAAATCAGAAGTTATTAATGAAATAAAATTTTATGTACTTTCAAAAAAGTAATAGGCATACAAAGAAAGCCCACCGGGCTGGTCTAGTGGTTAACGCGACATCGCAAATCAGCTGATTTCTAAGGTTCAAATCCTAGTAAAAGTAGTTTTTTAATACGAATTTAAATACTAGATCTTGGATACCGGTGTTCTTTGGTGGTTGGATTTCAATTAACCACACTTCTCAGGAATGATCGACCTGAGATTGTACATGACTACACTTCATTCAAATTCATAAATATCATCCTCATTCATCCTCTGAAGTAATATCTTACGGTAGTTCCGGAGGCTAAACGATAAAGAGAGAGGCATACAAAAAAATCATGTTGTGTCTACATCAGATTTCGGAAACATCTGATTATTTAATATTAATTGAAAATTATAATTTAGAATCGTATTATTTTTATTATGCATTTGTTTCAGTCTACTTAAAATAGTAATTAATGATAATAATTAAAATAATAATAATTAAAATAAAATAATTAAAATAATAATTAATAATAGTAATATCGCTATAAAATTTAGTAATTTTCTCCTGTTTCATTTTGTTGATGGTTACAGTAATAATTTAAAAA
>JAAAKQ030045362.1:0-16513 GCA_010016005.3 Zanna intricata
AGTGTGGTTAATTGAAACCCAACCACCAAAGAACACCGGTATCCACGATCTAGTATTCAAATCCGTATAAAAATACTTAATACTTAAGTACTTCTTAGTTATCTGTCATCGCCAAACGTTCATACGGTGTACTAGGTGTTTGATCTTATTTATTTTGATGCATCTTATACTGATTACAGTTTATGAGTTAATTGTACAAACTAACCTCGAGTCACCGTTTTAAGAATGTTCTTGCCATTTAGAGAATGAAATTACTTACAGGTCGATAGGGTACTTGGTATGTTAAAATTTTCTCTAATACTGTATATATTTATCTTGTTTAAGTTCTTTATTTTCTGTTCTCCTTTTTAAGCCACTTTTCAATATATTATTTTTTGTTATTCTAATTAATGCCTCTTTTACAACGTTAACATTTAAATTAAACGGAACTAAATTTTGCAATATGTATATGAGAATTATGTATTAATCCATTGTAGATGTTGTTTAAATCCAACAATTTTTATTTTTTTTTAATTTCTCCAGAATTTTGCAATTTGCGAAATTTTAATTTGTAATTATAGTTTTTGTTCTAATGATAATTCTTATTCTCCTTTTAAAAGAGAAATTTTGAGTTCTGTTTGTGAAAATGTATTCTATAAAGTAAAGTATGTAAACAAAATTTTCAAAACTTGTATTATATATACGTTATTTATTCGAGTAAAAATTGATGAGTTACTCGCAATACCTATTACGACAGATTTAAGAAAGTTTAGTAGACCTCACTTAGATCCTGTGTATGCATGATTTTTTTTTTAAACTATATGTCCTCTCCATGATCCATTAAAACGAGCTAGTAAAAGAAAAAATGTTTAAATCGTGTCTTAATAGATACAATAAATAGTAAATAAATAAGGGGAAATGTATTCATTCTTTGAGTACATTGCTAGTTCTTCGGCATTTAAAAATAATTTTTTCTGTAGAAAATTTGAAACCGTTTGTACTTTTATGAAAAAAATTATTTTACAGTAGATATTATTTTATTAGAAAATTAAAAGCGAAATCTTGAATTAATCTTACGAATAGGATTATTTTGTAAAAGAAAGACGAAATTAAACTTCCACAAGAGAATCTGATCGAAAGTAAAATACCATAAATGTTTGTGAAATTAAATTTAAAAACGCAAAGTCAATGAAATATTATTTTAAGTTGATTATTTTTGTGAAACGTCGTTTGAATCAAAGGATCTTCTGTTACTTTTTGTGTCGTTAGATATTTTGTAAAAATGTGACAGAATAAATGGAGTGGACTCATTGGTTTAAATTTATTACAGATTAGTCAGAATATTTTTTTCAGATCAATATTAACAAAAAAAACTCGCCGTTCCGCTCTTTTCAGGTTTCACTTGATTGATATTTTTAGATACTCCCCGTCTTTATTATTTTGTGGACCGTCACTGTTTCCGAAGTTGAACTACTTCAAAATATTTTAATTGTGTAGGCTCTACTCTTTTTATTATTTTAACTGTTATGAATTATTTTGTTTTATTTTTATATAGATAACTTGTTTTACAATTTTTTTGCCACAAAATTTTATTACAGTCGGGTTATATTTACATTTATTACATTTACCGGTTTTGTTTATTTAATAAACCGGTACGTGACGTTACATTAAACACAATCTATTTATACGAATATACCAGTGATTTTTTTTATTTATACGTAACTTTTATTCTGATAGCCTTGGATTATTTGTTTTCCGTGAGGTAAAACATATGATCGAATGGCAGGTCTTAGGTGTTTCCATTTCAACTGGAGACCGGAAACTTTTCTACGTTCCAGCATCCGGAACTAAACCGGATTTTATCTTAAATTAAAAGCGAAGAAAACACTCGCCGTTAATTCAGTGGATGTGTTCCTTGCCTTTCAAAACTAGTTCCTACATCGATATGTTCATTGTCAGAACGTAACAATAACTTTTTTAATTTATCAGTTTTCTTTATTTAATTTTACGTTGCGTGTGTGTGCGCGCGCACGCGTGCGTTAAGATTGTATCCGTACAGTTTGTTATTTAAAAACAATATATTTTTAAGATTATTTTTTTGAAAAGTTTTCTATCATTTTATTCTCTGTAATTTCTCTTGTACCTTTTTCTTGTTTTGAGCTTTTTTATGTTTTTAATTCTATATCCTATTTTTAAAACATTATTTTTGTTAGCGACATACAGCATAAAAGTAGATTTCTTTTAGTTAATGAATGCTGTAAGATTTTCGAAGTTAAAATCTTTTATTACGAACGACTTTTTAAATATTTCTCAATAATTTTTTGTTGCAGATTTTTGTTTGGCATTTTTTTATTATTATTTCGTCTAATTCCTGTTCGTTCGTACAGCAGCGTGATAAAACGTTTCGCTGATTTTTGAACGTATTATTCTTAGTGTCAGTTTTTATTGTGTCAGAGATAGCAAATAATCTGTGAAGAATTTAATAGGTCGTGTTGCAAAATCAACTAGACCAGTTCTGTATTGTATCTTTATTTGCTTGTCCTTAGTGAACAAATTGCAGTCAATCTAAATTTATTATTACGTCTTCAACAGTGTTCGGTTTAGGGTTATTTTACAGCGAGATTTATTATTTTAGATTTTACACTAACGATAGTTTTTCCTTTTCATTATTTGATCCTCGGCTATTTAATTATTTTAAACTTTATTCCTTTTTTTTTTGCCGCTCTTGTTTTATTAGTTTGTATTAACTGTCAGATTTATTTTTCCGTTTGGTGCTTGTATAATTTAATAAATTATTTGTATAATATTACGACATTAAAGAAATTTTTGTCCCATGTAGTTTAACGTATGTAACAAAATAGCGCGTCCTTACATGATCCACATATACCAGGGGTGAGAAACTCTCGTTATCCTTTTAATTCATTTGCGCTGGAAAAATTAACCAGAACATCCCCCCCCTCTCCTGTCTAACCATTAATTATTAAGAAATAGATATTAATAATTAGCAACCTTTTAAATTCAACAAGAAAGTTTTTTCTAACGACATAAAATGGGTCATACAGTATGTCCTATAGAGGAGAAGAAAAATACCATTGATACCGCATTCTGATAATCATATTGGAAATAACAAAAAATATACAACATTGTGAAATTTTGTCTTTTTGTAGATAATCACGTGCAAGTGTACATGAACAAACTTTTATATTATAAAAATTGTAGCCACCTGTACTATTTTTTTTTTGTTGAGAAGAATAGAATCGGTTTTCGACTTTATTTTATTCGTTGATTTAAATCTGATTATTATTTATAAATTAAAATTTGAATATTTAAAAAACTTTCAACCGAAAATCACATAGTCCAATTATATTCCATTTACTATAATTTATATTCTTTTAATTTTCACTTTCGTTTCTCTTCTTGATACGCTTTAAAAAGGGAGAATCTCTTGTGTACGAGTAATGAGGATGAAATTACACGACAAAAAGTTTGTATCAAATTACCTAATTTTGGTTTTGTTGTCGAATGTGTATTAACTTGCATAAAAATACATGTAATCGAAGAATAGGTATCGCAGTCATCTATCTCGGAGGAAGTCGAGAGGATTTTTACAGGATGCAGTAGGAAGGAAGAAGGAAGGTGTGTGATGTACAAAAGGTATCAGGTGTGGGTCGACACCGGGTCGAGTAGGCCTATTTAGGGCATGTATATCCTACATTAATGCAGCCACCACTAAACCACACCTTTCTCCCTTGTTTCCAGCAACAATTATTTCTATAAAGCTTCGTCGATATCCCATTAAGTAACTCCATTATCCACCCGTTACTATCGTACTCTTGCAGCTCCGTAGAAAGGAGTTGAATATTCAATAAAATTAATGTATCTTGTATGTAACCGACTCTTCAATAAGCTGATGGAACATTTTAAACGTTAAATTGTGTCAAAGATATTTTCAATTAATATTACTGATGCTAAAAAATGTCGTGTGATGAAGTAGTATTTACTTTTATATCACTTGAGCTAAATATTAAATAATCAAATAATTATCTGTGAGCATACCTACTTAAATCTTTTTGTCGTGAATCAACTTTAGAACATCAGGTCTGGTCTTTTTTTAAAACAACTCCATTTCTGTTATCATGAAATGAATTAACTGCGAAATGCGTAATATTAAGCCTGTTTTTTTGTTACGTTTTTATTGAAGTTCAAGTAAAATAATCATTCTATAAATCGCTTGATAATAAATGGATTTGTTTACGTTGTAGACTTGCGTACGACCGTTTAAGTTAGTTTTTAAAAGAGTTAGATGCAGTAAGCAGTTTTATGCAGTTTTGTTTAATTCATTTTATGCAGAGCAAGGAAATAGAATCTGTGTATAACGGAATCTTTTACATTCAAGGATACTCTTATAGGATTAGCTATTTTTGAATGATAGTTGCAGCTAAAAGAGCTTCGTAGAACCCATTGTGTTGTATGCTGAATGGGAAATTTTTATATTTTCTTTTTATTGTGTGTGTGTGTGTGTGTTTCTGCAATTAAGTGTACACACTTATTACAATAAGTGTTAATAAAAGTAATAATTATTTGCTACTTACCATTTTTTCTCTATTCAGTAACATTATAATACATGAAAGTAGTTCTCTGATTCATCTAAGTGCAGATTTTTATTTTTGAAAACCTGTGAGGTTGAAATCATAAATGTACCAGTGTTTTTTTCGTCTGTTTGAATATTATAAATTAAGCCGTAAAGCTTTGTTGAAATATAAGTTTAGTCGTTATTAAAACTCCCTTCTTATTTGTCAAAAGCTCCAAGAGATTAAACCATAGTACTGCACAGCATCAATAGATCGATTGTTATAGCGGTCTATTTTGGTTGAATTTTTTACGTTGCGTTGTATGACATCGTGATAAATTAAACCTGTTATTTATATTACCCTTGGCGACAAACGGGTGAGTTGTGCAAGATAGGGGTACGAATGAATTGCGTTGATTGATTGATGCTGCATTAGGTGTGAATTATGCTTGTAGTAATGCGGCTGTGTTGAGCTATTATGTAAGTGGTTATTCTTATGGAAATGTTAATCTCACGATATTACAAGTTTTCTTTCATTTTGTATAATTCTTTGTTATAGTTTTCGTTAAAAATTGCTTAGTTTGAAAATTCACTCTAAATTTCGGATTTTCTTAGTCGATTGTGATTTTGTTTTTCATTTAAATAAATTTGAAATTGTTTATTGTTAATTATCTAATTATAAATTAAAAAAAAAAAAATTATTACTTGCATTTACGATCGTTATTCTTTTATCGTTTAAAACTTTCAATGCTTATTTTCAAGTAACAAAATAAGTAGGTTAAAATAAATAGGATTTATTTGTGATGAAAATTTTGAAATATGATCAGTTATAATTTTATGATGATTCTCTAATAAGTTGGTTGGACTAAGTTGGTAATTATCACGGTTTCAGATTGTTTCAGTTTATAATACGTTGACTGTTACTTTAAAGCGAGTGCGTATTTAAAAGATCAAATGTGAGTGGAACACAGTTGGAATATGTGTAACTATTAGGTAATAATCTTTCATATGACGAGTAGTAAGATTTGAAAGGCATCCAAGAACTCCTGTTTGGCGCCCATGAAACTTTCCGTAACTATTTCCATCTAAAGGATTAAGTTTTACCTTGACTAAATTTTGTTGCGATGGAGTTGTTCCTCTACGCTATTGTTTTACATATTTTCAAGACTTCTTTCTGTTTTTATTTAAGACGTCTCATATCCATACGTTAATGCACTCCACATAAATCTTTTAGCGAACGTTTTCTTGATGTGCGTGTTTATATGATTATTTATTAGTGGATTGTGTGTGTGTTTTTTTTAAATTATTAGAACCCTTTTTCTGCACAGAACTTAAACCAACCGAGAAAGTTTTTTTAACAGTGACTTACGAACTGAATAAGAACTTTGCCAAGTTCTTCCGTTCCTTACATATCATTACCATTTCATACTTCAGAACTATTAATGTTTTAGGAAAGTAAGTAGTTCCTTACTATCATTAAAAAAAATGGAATGACTATTTTAAAAATATCCATCACTTCAATACCAATATATAAATTGGATTTTTACCTAGATTTTCAATGGGTCGGTGCACATAAAAGGATCTTTTTATTGTATCAGGTAAATATGTATATATTTTAAAACCTTTTCATAGAATAAAAATAAACGAATCTGCAATAAAAAATTCAAAGCGTTCCGTTGAAGGTATTTATTGGAAAAATATGTGCATACATGAAAGAATTTTGCTGGTATATTTTAATTCTGTATGTTCAAGACTATTGTAAAAATGTGTTATTATTTATTGAATTTATGTTGTGCACGATACATTCGTTATGCTATGCTATGTCGTAATCTGCTTTGTTATAGTGTTTCCTTATTTATTCATTGTATCAACTTACAGTTGTCAAAAATTTTAAAATTGATCGTGACAAATAAATAAATAATTGCAAGTTATAGTACATCATATCACAGAAAAAAAACAACAGGAACTATTTATTACTGAAAAAAAAAAATGAAATCCTTATGTTCTTTTATTTTAAATTGGGTCGGTGTGTAACTTAGATATTTAAAGATCTGTAGAAAACCTTTTCTTATCTATATTCCTTTTTTTTTTACCATCCACAGAAATTTTATCGGACGGATTATTCAGCTTCGGGTTGTAATTTTACTCTATAGAAACTCTCACGATAAATTATCGATATTCATAAAAAAAAAACGTTTTGCTAAATGGCTATAAACCATTTATATAAAATTTCATTTGATGAAAACGATGATATATTGCTTGAATAAACCGAACATTATAGCACTGTTGTCACTTTTAAATAAAATAGATATTACGTTTGTTAATTAGTATTTTACACATTTTTGAACGTATAATTGGTTTTTTTTTTGTTAAGTTTTAAAATTCAGAAGTTCTTTGATTTTAGGACCGAAGAAAATCAGAAACGGAATTTTTTAATATATTACTAGTACATATTTGACTCCCTGGTCCTATAGTAATAGAACTGCTGATCGGTGATGCGATTGGAAGTTCAAAAATTTTCGGATCAGTCACACACACTTAAATATATGAACATGAATAATTCGTAACTATTTGAGATAAAAACAGATATTTAAAATATGATTTTATTTGCACTTCCTATTATCTTATTAGTAGATGTGATAAGTTGTTCTATTTCTAATTAATTATACGAAACGCTGCTGATTTAACTTGGAACGTGAATGAAACAGTGAATGCGGAAGTTATTCGTATTGATAAATAAAAGAATTCAGTTTGGTGTTAATTATTCTGCGTATGTATTTTATATTTGTTCATTAAAACGGTTAGAAAAGGGAAACGGAATCAGCTTCGCTTATTGTATATGTGTGTGTGCGCGCCCGCACTGTAACGTCTAATGTGTTTAATAGCTATAACGGTATTAAACCCGACAGTAATGAACTTTGTGTGCAATTGTAATTGTACAGAATCAACCTACTTTAATCAGACTGACTGAAACTTGTTTGAAATAGTATTTCTTTTAAAAAATATCCTTCTATTGTAATTTTATTTATTAATTAATTAATGTTACAATTTGATGCCACCTGATTAAAATGAATATATTGTAAGAAAAAATACGGCGCTTTTAATGAAATGACGTTAACTTAATATATTTTACTGGTTTCATTTTTTCATTATTGAGGTATTTTTCTATAAACCTTCTCTCTTCTTATATATATATAATTACTTTATATAAATCAGAAATATTACTAACAGTTTGATGTTGAACTTTTTTTTAATAGATAAAATATAATTTTTTTTAAAAATGTTAATTGAATCTTATTGTACAAAACTGAAAACGGTGTTGCGCTTTAAATTGCGTTTTTTAAACTGTAAGGTATGATTTTTAAATATTGACTAGTGGATACAGTTTTCATCTGATCAGTATTCATGTTTTATTTCTGTAAAACAAAACTTGTTGGTATGAACTATGAATGCTGTCTTAACTTTGGATAAATCTTCTAAAAATTTTGGTTATCGGAAGGTGATTGAATTATCATATTAAGATTGTGTTACAGATTTTATATATTTTTCTTTATTTACTTTAAGTTTTTTCCGCGTGCATCAGTAAACTATTTGAAAATATGTGCGATTCAGTAATTGCCTGTGCTGCTTCATTATAATATTTTATTTATCAAGTAATTTCATTTTTCAAAGTTGAAGCACTTAAACTAACTTTATTATGTAGTCGACTCTTCTTAAGCATGTAGGTAGTATTTAAACTTACATTATAAGCTTAATTTTTTTTTCACTTTTATGAATTTTATTTTACAAATTTTGCTGAGGATAGAAAGCTTCTACTAACAGTTAAGCGAAGGAAAGGAAATTGTGGTGGGTCACTTTCTCACAGAAAAAAGATAATTAAAATTCGCTCATCGTAGTCGCTCGATCGTTTATTATATAATACATCTAATGATGTTATTAAAATAATGCTAATAACGTGGTTTTGTAACTAGTAACTTATATTTCTCAAGTGGAAGCTCCCATTAATCCAAAATTTATGTAGCGCGTTACAAATCTCTAATTAAAAATATCTCCTATCGCTTTTCCGGCGATTTTACTTACGGTAGTATCGATGCGTGTCCCTTTATTTTTTGTTCGTTTCCCCTTTCAACCTCTTTCTATATTGTTCGGCCGAAAAATTATCTTAATGTTTATTTGATTAACAATTAATATAAAAATGTAGGATCTAGAACTATAAGCTTGATACATACCAAGACTTGATTCGGTTTTCTTAGGTAATCTTTTTATCTGTATCTAGAATACTTCTCCTTGCCAGAAATAAATGTTTGTCCTTATGATTTCGTTTCGATTTATGATTATTGCGGGTGTAATGTTCATTATGTAAACAAAACATTAGTTTATTTTTTTCGCAATTCATGACATCGGATTTATCTTATTAAATGAAATAAGATGAAATGCAAGAGCTTCCACGGATGAAAAGTGTAATTTCTGATTATTGAATCATACTTTTACACTGTTAAAATGTTTTATACTTTCAGAATACATTATTTAAAATGTTATATAGAATACTGGCCTTTTCTTAGTGACAAATTTTCAAGACTTTCGTTAGAACTTCGCCGGTAAGAGTCCGCAGAACTGGACGGCACGCGAATCATCGAACTATGTTTATAGTTCTAAACATGACCTAACCTAAAACTGAAATGAAAATCGGGAAAAATATTAAAAAATAATTATGAAAACATTATATTTCAGTTCAGCTTGATTTTTTAATAAAGAATACTTTCAAAAAATACCTCGAATTTTGTTATACAATGTTTTTTCTTCCATTTGATGAAACGCGGAACTCGAATATGTCATTTTTTTCTCTAAAAGTTGGGTTTACGAATCGTGCCGCTAGATAGCAGTACTTATTCCTCAAAAAGGTGGGTTTATGAATCGCGCCGCTAGATAGCAGTATATAGCGGCGCCTTTGAATTTACGAATTATCTCGTACAAAACCTTGATAATGTATTTGACATAATAAAATTTAAAAGAAAGTATACTGCAGCTTGTTTTAATAGTAAATGCTCTTATGTAAATGAAAGTACTGAAGATGAAACAATTTTTTTCTTTGATTCTCGATCACTTCATTAAAAAAATAAATAAAAGTATTAGTTTCCAAGAGATTACAGCTGCTAATAAAACACAAACAATAGGAAAGTGTTGCAAATATGGCAGCAAAGATTTGTTACATAAAACAAAAATAAATTCGATTGGTAAAATTTTTATCTATTTGAACTAATTGAAGGAGAGATAAAAAAAAATTTAAGTGTGTTCACAGATTTGATAAAAATCAAGGGTTACACTTACAACGTGCAATATTACGTCACAGATCTTCGACTCCTGAAGGTCATTATACTAGTTTTATCAAAAAAGGAAAAATATGGCATGAAGTGAATGATATGACTATAAAAAAAAAAAAAATGGCCGAGAAATTAAAAAATACATAAATCTGTTTGTTCTAGAAAGGCAATTTTAATAATAATCCATAACAATCGGTAATTCATAAAAAAAAGTAAAAGAATAATCTTACAAAATGCATCAGTATCCAAAGAAATTACAATGAAATTAATTTCCACTGGTTCCGGAGGTTAAAAAAAAATATCAATTCTTCAGCTCCAAAAACAAATATTTCTGTAATATTACAAAAACTTTTTTAAACAACAAATAATCGTAAGAATTGTATTATTTCTGTTAATGCGATATGAAATGTAAATGAAATCGAGTCGGTAAGAGTTTTGTAATAAATTGTTCTATTTTTTGTTTATTATATGGAATGCTTAAACGTTGTTTATTATCTATTATTGTCTATTATATATATTTAAAATGTATTTTTTTTTAAATTCTAAATTAATAACAGATTTTAGTGAAAGAAATGTAGTGTCTTACTTTTTTTTTAAATCAGTATCATTTTGTTAAACGCATTTGTTTTATATTACAGACAGAGTTAAAGAAATTATATTTGCGAGATTCTTACCGTACGGTTTTTATGAATTTACCTGATAAATTGTATAAATTTGTTTAATGAATTTTACTTTTTTAATTCTGGTTATTCATTTCCCTTATTATTTTTTTCTCTGCAGGTCTTGATATCAGTTTGTTATGTTAAAAGATTAAGGGGTATGTCGTTTGATTTAACGGTTGATTAATTTACGAACTATAGCTCATTCTGACCAGTTATATGTTGAATTTCATTTGAAAATAAGTTTGGGTTTCAGTATTTTGTTTTTAAATCTGCTGAAGTAATTGCTGCTGAAAACCTTTTTGTTCGAACATTCGAAAAAAAAATATTATTAAAAATATAGTTTATACTTACGGGCGTAAAATGAATTTAATTTACTTGTGTTTAAAAGTAGACGATCATAAAAAGGACCAGATTAGAAACACGTGCTGAAAACCAGTAAAATCACTGATTACGTACGATTTAACTAGCAACTCAGTTTGTATTCATATATTCTTTTATAAATATCATTTTTACTGTTTGTTTATAAACCAAACCATTTAAAAATAGGTTATTTTTTATTAATTTAAAATATTAGTCTAATGGTTTTAAAAGTAGTGCTTTAAATGAATCCTAGGATTATGTTATTGGCTGTTGATAATAGTGAAACGATTAAAGCGCATGCACTTCGTAGACGCTTTCGTTGAGTTAATAAATGAACAATCTGATTTCAATGATTCTCACTAGAAAAGGATTGTCACTTTCACTTCATTCATATTCATACATATCATCCTCTGAAGTAATACCTTACCGTAGTTCCGGAGCTAAAACAAAAAAAAAAGTCATTAATCTGTAACTGTTAAATTATAATTAATAACGTTTTACAATGAATAATTTTTTTTTTTTTTTTATTGAAAAATTAATGATTTTGGTTACTTAAATTAATTTTGTGTATATTAATGTATTTCGTTTCTTAAACGCTCCGAAAATTTCTTACTCTGTATTAGATTTGAACTAAAGGAAACGAATAAAAAAAGAGAATACCTGTTAGTTTATTGTTTTTCTGTAGGTTTTATTAGTTTCCTTTTTGTAAGTTTACCTCGGGTCAGGTTAATAATGTCGTTTGTATTTTTAATGTTATCTGAATTTCCTTTGTTCATCTGTGTCCGTTATGGTTGTTACTTCGTGGAAATGTGTTCAGCTACCGATTAATCTTGTCCCGGATTCGCACCTCGTTGCACAATACCTCAATCCCTTTTGTTATCTTCGATAAACAGTTGAAGAAAATTATTTTTTCCTTCGTATTTGTAATTAATTTTTAACAGAAAGAAATACTTTCAAAGGATTGTTACTTGAAAAACAGGATATTTTAGAATGAATTAGAACATTGTTTTTATTTTACATCAGGTTATTCCAATTTTTATACTATTTATACAATGAAGCATTTTTTTAATAGTAATTACTGATTTAGTTTTAAAAAATTTTCAAAGTATTCGAATGCATGTCGATCTATTTTAAAAATGTCTACTACGTTGTGTTAATTTAGAAAATTGGAAAAAAACTATCATGAAAACTGAAATTTACTAAAATAAATGTAAAATTATTTTTATTATTGAATATATCTTTGTGGATAGGATAGGGTCTTATTTGCATTTCCTTATTTTTATTTTGCATGTATTATTCTTCTTCATATACATAGCAGTACATTGTGTATTTGCTTCACGGTCGAACTGGCGCTGTGCCGAACTATGTCGATTGTCCTGCATATTAGCGAATCTGATACAAGCACGACCGTCATCCTGCACTTTATTATTATATATGACCTGGCTTGATGGTTCAATTGAACTTTACGTTTTTTTTTTTTTTTTTTAACTATGCATATACTCTGCTATTATACTTTTTGTTGCAATGTCAGATACTCCTCGTAAATATTTAATCTGTGGTCGTTTTACATACTTTTTGTGAAGATGGAAATTAATTAATGTAATATTTCTTTAGACAAAAAGGAAATAACGCTAAAACTTGAGGCATGAAAACAAATGTTTCCGTAAAAAGAATTAAAAAAAGTCGAAAATGTTAGTCCTTTGAACTAAGTTACAATTTTCCTATCATACTGTTATTTCAGTTAAGATTTAATTTAAAATTTTTATCTTATTACAAATTAAAATTTGTGATTTTGCGCAATTTACTAGACTTACTAACTAAAATTATAAAATAATTGTGTGTGAAAAATTATGTAAAATTATAATGCCAATCAGAGTGAAGATCTAAAGGTTACATTCTCATTTATTTTTTATAAATTATTTACTTCTGAATTTAATATTGGATTTAATAATCCAGCATCTGGCACATGCTCTTTTTGTGCCTATTTAAAGAATGAACTTGTTAGAAAAGCGTAGAAACGAAACCACTTTGAATCAAACAAGAACCAAATTAAGGATTTATAATTTGCATGCCAATGCTTTTTACAACTTAATGAAAAAAAGCACAAAATATTGAAAGCTATGCTTTTTTTTTGTTTTTGATCTACAAGTTCATCCTTGGCCTAAAGCAAACATCCAAGAGGCTTTGTATGGTCTGCAAATTTAATTTTATTCATTTTCTTGCGTAGACCTAGGATTCTAAGAATCCAACATTTTATACTTGGACTGAAAACTAATCGAGCAGAGGAGCCACTGAGATAGGGTCAGCTATCCCACTGCATTTATAATCGCTTAATTTGAATAGAGTTGATTCAGTTTTGTTCTTTTTTTATGGCTGCACAGGAGAGAATCAGATTGCACCTATTGTGTATATATTGTGTCACTGGTTGACAACAGGATTCCCAGAGTTCATGAAACGAAATGACTTTCCCAGTTTGTGGTCATTCATTTTTTCCTGTTGATCAGTGTTCGGGAAGAATTGAAAAATCATTAAGAAAAGTAGTTGAAATAAAATCCACAGATGAATACGTAAAATTTTATTAAGAAGTTGGTAAAGTTAAAGAGCTAGGGAAGGAATGGATTGTTTACAATATAAAAGACCTTGAAAATGTGTATGCTAAAGTAAAAGGTATCAATGAAGCAAAAAGAATCGTTATTTCAAAACATAGGTTTAAAACTGGAGAAACTCTAGTAAAATACAGTATTTTACAAATTATAAATTTTCGTCAGCTGCAGAACTTTAAAATTGTATCTATAGTTCAAAAAATTAAAAAAGAAGGGAGTGTGGCTTTTCATGAATGCTTTTTAAATTAATAAATATCTCCAGAAGAAAAGAAAGATCTGGTCAATTTGCTAATTAAACACTTTGACAAAGACTGGGATTCTATTCTAGAACTTCATTGGTAGAAAGAATTAATTTTTGATAATGTGGATATGGAAAATGCATCTACTGATGAAGTTACATTAAACTGTCTTACAGACGATTGTGGTCTTCATGAGTAAAATATTTTTTGTTGATTTGTGTTACCATAATATTAAAAATTATAATGTATCTATTTAAAATATATGTATAATTAAAAATTATAAATGTAATAATCTAAAATCTATCACTAAAGGTCAGATTGATCAACTATATATTTTGGTTTTTTTCAAAAGTTAACATCTCCAACAGTTTTTTTTTTATTATTAATTTCTCAACCATTTCAAATGTTTTAATGACTTTTTGAGTACAGAATTAATAACGAACGACTAACATTTTCAACCAAAAAAAGGAAGTAAAAAAGGATTATGGATGTTAAGCAGTGGGTTTTTTTGTGTCTACTGAAAAATTACAATTTGCCCTGGAGATGTTAAGTTCTGAAGAAAAAAGCTCCTCATATATTATGAAATAATTTATTCTAGCACAATTTCATAGTTGTTATTGAGGATCACTTGAAGTATAGTGTTAAATAATAGTAGAGTGTAAGTAAACCTGATGTGGATCATTGCAATTTGTAATATGATGTCCAATTTTATTTTGAGTTATTTGGTAAAAGAAAGATAGGATGTCCAAAGAAGAGATAGGAACCATAGATAGCTTACAACTATGAAATTAGGTACAATAATTAACCATTTGGTTAATGATGATATAGGTAACTAACAAGATTTACCTTGCAGATTGAAATAAGTATAATATGATAATGAAGTAGTATTTATCCATTTCTGGGAGCCATGAGTTAAAATTAACTTATTAGTAGGTTTTGCATTGTTTGGATTGTTGTACTAGTTTTTTGAGATTTTGTTTCAGTCATGAGTTAATCTGTTATTTTCATTTTATTTTATGATATGAGTACAAGAAAACTTTGTTACAAAATTATTTTGGTTTATAGGAACACCTGAACTTTATTGGTGTAGATGAAAATTTGGGTCCAGTATTGCTATCTGTGAAGTCTGAAAATGTTGCTAAACAAGATCATACAAGATTGCTTCTTAGACTTCATACAGGAACTACACATGAACTAGTTCCTTCCTCATGTGTAAATACAGCACCACACAATATGGCCAAGGTACTTAACTACTTATTTATTCATGTTAAATGTGATAGTAAAAGGTTTTTACATGTTGCAATTTTAATCTTAATTTAGTTGCGTGTGTTATATTTTCTATAATTCAAGTTCAGTTTATTATCTGTTGGCTGAATTGATAAATAAGTGGAAAATAAGAATAAAGTATTGCTGTAATAATTAGTTTTAATTTTTATTAAAAAAAAATAATGTCTCTTCTTTACCGATGGAACATTCTTATTCTAAAAATAAACTTCTAGAAATTAAATGTAGTAATATAAATTTTTAATAATGTAGAATATTTTTTTTAAAACCATTGTTACCATCTGTGTTTAGTTTAAAGTTTCCACTAGATTTTATTTTTTGGTAAAAATATTATTTTCTTATCTTTTAATTTATACAACAAATTATTTTTTTTAAATTTAACAGCTAGGTTGTACTCGTATCTAATGAATACATTCTAGCTGTACAGAAATTTGTAGGAATAGGAATTCCAGTGTGGGATATATTTTATGCATCCTAGCTACACAGTTATTTTAATATATTTTATATATACACAATTTTTTAAATAACAGGTAACCATACAAAAATATAAATATATTAGTGGATTAAATTTTTTCTGTGCCTGTTAGCACCAACGGGCTAAAAATGTTAAATTTCTATCAACATTTTTTTTTTGAGACTACATTATTACTTTGTAAATGATAAACGCAGAGTGCTTTACTTTACTCTGTAAATATGTATCATTTACAAAATTTTTTAATTATTTAAAATTAAGCAGTAATTTATAAAACATTAGTTTTTGAATTATTTATATTTCATCTTTTACAGCTTCTACACGAACAACTAGTAATGACGAGTATGCAACCAGTTTTGTGTCCAAGGGCTAGCCAGATGATTGCTGCATATGATGAACATGTTCTGGTTTCACACTTCAAATTTGGTGTATTGTATCAGCGATTTGGACAAACTAATGAGGAAGAGCTCTTTTCAAACAGGCACTCAAGTCCTGCATTTGATGAATTTCTTAGTATGTTGGGACAGAGAATTCAGCTTAAGGATCACAAAGGGTCAGTATTAAAAAAAAATTCAATGTTTGTTATAAACAGTATAAATGTTAAATGTTTTGCTATAATTTTATCCATTATGGTCAGCAGTGATACTAATTTGAAAATTTTGCAATGACCAACGGACAAAGATTTCATAAAATTTATTTCAAGTTTTTTAAAACTATTTAATTCATTTTTTTAACTTTTCTAAGTGAACAAGGTTGAATTTATGTTTTAAAGTTGATATTAATTTTGTTTTAATTATGGTATTTAATTGTATATAAAAACAAACCTAATGATTTATATATATATATATATTTTTTTTTTTTTTTTTTTTTATTGGGGAGGGTGGTGGAAATGCATTTACGCATGGAGTATCGGGCTCCCACTGATGGCATTTCCAATAACCATCTACAGACTACCGACTAAAACCACCCCCCTTCTACCAGGACTCGACCCGGAACCGTTTATCACATTACTTCAGGTCGAGT
>JAAAKQ030045373.1:0-12863 GCA_010016005.3 Zanna intricata
AAATTCCCTTTTCAATTTTTTGCAATTTCAGTAAAGTAATAGATTTAGTTCCACATTTCTTAACAATAAAAAAATTTATTTACAGTGGTATCAAAGAGGGCTGCTTACAGTCAGTTGAAGTCATACCTTACTGACTATGAACAGGCAGTTAAAATTACATCTTTCAATTAGAATACATGTATAACATAGGCCCCTTATTTCAATAGGTAGAATGCAGTGCTATAGGAATGTATCCTTCGTCCCTTGCTCTTTTATTTATTAATGATTTGCCACACAATCTTAATTCATTCATTTTTTAATCATTCATATCCTGTTTACAGGTGGCACAAGTGTATCTGTATCTGAAAACAATTCCTTCAACAAAAAAAAAAAACTAGAAAATTCTAAGGTAGGAATTCAGATAATTATTTGCTGGTTGGATTGCATCTGACTTTAAATAGCATAAAAACATTTCATTATGCTTCTCAAGATAGACCTAACAACAACAGTTGTATGGATAGAACTCCTACTAATGATAACAATAGTATCTCTGTTTCTGAAGTGTAAAGTTTTTGGGTATTTTGCAAGAGGACAAATTCTTTTGGGATGATCTAATTGATTTCATTTACAACAAAATCCACCAATACTTTGTTGCTTTGAAGTGTCTTAATAAAGTGCCAAGCTTGTGATCATTATTAAATATTTATTATGAATAAATATATTTCAAAAATATAAGAGTATTTCTATTAATTTGCTCAAATTTCTAAAAATTTGCTTTTAAACTTATTGATATAAATAAGAAGCTAAAATAGTAACAAAAGTATTGAGGGGGAAGGTATAAAAATGTAAAAAAATGAATAGGGAAAAAAAGTTAAATACAAAATCAGATAAAGTGCAAATGTACAAAGCTTAAGTCATTCAAACCAATGATAACTTTTATTATTATTATTATAAATATCACTACCATAATCATCACTGGCATTATTATTACATATTAATGAACTGTTGAGCTTAATGAGCTGTTTCCATGACAATTTAGCTGCTTCAATTTTCCATAATGAGCTGTCTGTATGTGAACACAATTCAATTATTATAAAAACGTATAGTCTTTGCAAAAGGATGCTAGAGAATGCAAATTACTTCCATTTAAGAAATCAAACAATTTAATCCTGATAATTGCATATGGGTAAAATATCTCATTTCATGCAATCTAGGATACATGACAATAAAATGAAATATTCAATTTGACTGTGAATTACACAACTAAAAATACTCAACTGATTATTACACTGATAAAAAAACACAACTGCTGATCTAAAAACATGACGTGCCTTCATTATCCAACTCAGCTGTTAATTGGAACTGCCTGATTAACTGCTTTTCAAATATCTTGTCTTTCATCAAATAATAATTTTTTTGCAGTTAATTGAGATGTAACTTTAACCCTCAAATAATGACAATCTCTTCAAATCAAATACTAATTCCCCTTATAATGAATACCTGAAATATTTACTAATTGTTTATTTAAATTATACCTAAATTGCTCTTGAAGTTGTCCATATTTTCAGAAAAATGTCATATTACTCATAAATATTTAACAAAGAAATCTTACAATCCATATTATATTTGTTTCAAATTATGAGACATAGAGTGAAAATACAGTAAGAAGCATAAGTGAACATGGAATTGATGGAAGAGATCTGGAATGTTAGTGTCAGATCTATTTTTATGAATAACTACTAAAATAACAATTTTTGTAAAAAAACATTTCCAAACTTTAAACTTTGTTTAGTGGAGAAGAATTAGTTGCCTAACCTGATCAAGGGTGGTTGAATGCAACTCATTGTTTCATTCTGATGCTATCTTGTAAAAAAGTAACATATGATATGAATAATTAATTAATAATCATTCACTGAAAAAAAAAATCATTATTTTCTAAAACACTTACAGTGAACAACTAGAGGTTTTTTCTTACATTCTTCTCTCTGAGCCTCTCTATTTAGACAAAATCAATTCTTGTAATCTTTTCCTCTTCATTGACACATCTGTTTTTTTCCCCTCTATTATACTCTAGGCTCTCTTCAGCTTCATTTTTTAAGCTTACATTGAAAATTTTTCTTGGGCAAACAATTTTCCTTATCTTCATTCAGTTGCTTCAATTTTCCATAATGAGCTGTCTCCATAATGATTCAGCTGCTTCCATTCAATGCTTTCCACATTTAGATGTTACACTTTAGTTTCTCTTCTTGTCTCAAGATTTCTTACTTCATCCGGTCATGTTGTCTTTATAATCTGCATTCATGTCTTCATACTCATAAACCATGCTTCCACAACATATGTCGCACAACTTTCCAATGAAGCTTCACGAATGCGATGGCCCATTCTACTCTATTAGCTGAATTTCATAAAGCAGGAAGTGACCTCCTTCTTACAAATGCTTGGCCCTGTTTAATTCTTTGCCCAATATTGTAGTCATTATGACCATCTGATAATAGTATACTCTTGGTATAATTGTTTTCTCTTCTATAACTGCTTTATTGGCACCTACATAAATTCTAAATCTTTTCTGCCAGCGTCCACTATCATGTATTGTGATTTCTTCATATTTGTGACAAAACCTCATTTCTAATAAAAAGAAATAAAAAATTATTTTTTCTTGATTCTTTTAATCAGTGACCATACCAAAAATCTTAGGTCATTTTCATCCTCTGTCACTAAGATCTGATGATCAAGCTAAAGTAACTATCTAACTATGTCACACTTCATTAGCATGACCACTTCATTAGCCATTCTTTCAATGCTTCACTCGAAGTATTGCACAACAGGGAGAGAAAATATACTTATTCCAATCCTTATTTACAAATTATTCATTTGAGAGCTTCCTTTCAACTTTCACCTGACTGGTGGTATTTTATAAAAATATTCAGTACTATTAAGCAATATAAATTTATATTACTCCCATCCTTCATTTCCTTCTCAGCACCATCTATAGCTTGTTAAATTTACATTACTTTAACCATTTACATTATCAACAAACAAAATGTAAAACCTCCTACCTGCTCTGTCTTCTTTTCCGTCAGTTGTTTAACAAAGAAAATACTATCTGTACGTGACCTCTCAGTTACTTTTCTCCTCTGTCTGTTCAATTTTCCAGTCTTGCTTTTTGTAACGCATTTGTACAGCTCACTCTTTGTTGCATTACCATCTCTGCAGTTTAAACTTCCACTTTTGCTGCTCCTCTGTATAAAATTTACCCAAACATCATACTACAAAAATCGTCTCAGTTGGTTCCCATCTTCTGAATAACTTCGTTACATATTCTACGCAGCTTTAAGCAGATAACAAGAATTCGTTTGGCATACCTCCTGGTTCCAGCGCTTTATTCTTTCTCATCTTACTGCGTTATTTCTACAGTAGTTTCCTGTTGATAACTATCCTATGATTCTCTCTTAAAACTAAATTCTAAAAAAAATAATACATCATATAAGGAATTCATTTGAATTAAAAATTACTAACAACAATATCTCAGTTTTTTATTTTATATTGAAGTTATTTATGTAACAAGTCTTAACAAAATATTTGAAAATTTTTTTTTTTGTTTAGTATTAAGTTATTTGCTTTATCATAACTAAACTCCCAAAAATATGGAACCTATTTGGGTGCTGCAGTCTACCAGAATCCAAAGGGATTAGAGCACAGCAGCACAACTATTACTTTTTTTTTTTTTTTGAGAAAAAACAGACAGAGCGAAACATAAAATATAGTGTGAATAACAAAGATTAATTTTTCAGTATGCCTGTGAGCATACTATCTTAACTGAACTTTGTTCAACAGAAATCTCTGTTAACTGCATCACTGATTTTACGGCACATTTTGATGATTGAGATCAGATGAAGTCGGTGCCAGGTATAATTACAGTTGGCAGCTGTAACATGCTGAATTTTAAATTTTAAGGCTTTATGATTTAAAATTCAATTTTAAGATATCTTTTCTAAACACAATCTTTGTTTGTACTATTCTGTATTAAATATACTCCTTCCCTTGTAATTTTCCTACTTTCTGAAATAGAAAACAAAATTCTTCATCCTTAAAAACAGTGTAGGGTGAATAAAATTTGTCATTAAACTGTATTTTGACCGAGATCTGTTTGTTTCAAGAAACTACAGCTTGAGTGTTAAGACAAGTCGCTCACGGTGCAAAGAATGTTTTTGCACAGCATGTTCCTGCTTCGTATAATGATTTTCATATAAATGATGGACAGCACGGCCTGCACTGGTTCTGTTATATAAATCGTGAAATCATCCTGAATAAATAAATAAAACATCTTTTGGTATATCATGTTCTTCTTTCTCAGCAGTACAACATGGGTTTGTTGCAGCTGCTATTAATGATAGATAGAAAGAACTTAGCTTAATTATAAATACATTATTTGAGACAGTAAAAGTGTAGATTACTTGTATTACAGATTAATTTGGTAGTAATGCACTGTAAATCTTCAATTCAGTAACCTTGCCTCCTCACCATCTTAAGGTTAAAATCCACTGTTAAAGCAACAATTACTGTTTAACAGCTAAAAAAACGGTCCCTGTTTCTTAACTCCACATGTTTTTCTTCTTTCATCCCTAGAAATTAACACAAAATCTCAGTAATGTTACATTTATAAACAGTAAAAGCTATTTATTATAAGTAGCTTTATTTAGTTCTATTAAATTAAAGCTTTATTTATTATAAAAAATAAAGTTCTTTTTACTATTATAAACTTTATTTTCATTTTCTGTAAAAATGTTGGCTGCAAAGTAGATTACTGGTAGTTTAATTAAATTTAATACACATTTCTTTACTCAGATGAAAACATTTTCAAAAAATTTCTAGTCATTGATGTTTTATTATAATTAATAATTTTGTATAACTAATATCGCAGATTACTTCTAACTTATTCCATTTTACATCAAAAACATGACATGTTGCATTGGCCTGTGCACGGTCTACGGTTGAACCGTCGTACCATTTAATTTAAGAAAGTCCGAAATTACAATCGAGTGAAAGTTTTGAAGGCGATGCGACGTTTCACCTCACGATACGGCTCTTATGAAGCGGTAAGCATTAAAACGATCCTATATACAACACAAATCATCGGGTTGACCGAGATCTGTTAGTTTTAGGAAACTACAGCTCGAGTGTTAAGTCAAGTCGCTCACGGTGCAATGAAAGTCTTTGCGCAGCGTGTTCCGGCTTCGTATAATGATTTTGATATAAATGACGGAACAGCACGGGCCTGCACCGGTCTTATTATATAAATCACGAAATCAAACTGAGACGTAGGACGATCTGTAATTTTTCTCTGATGAACAGATTTTCATCTCAACGGTATGGTTTATCCGCATAATTACTGCCGTTGAAAATATCTGTTCGAGACTAAACTTATACGAGTACAGTGGGCGTGAACGCGACCGGTGCTTGCAACTTATTTCAAGGACACATCGTTTTTCGATTTGGAGATGAGAATCGACTCTACCGTTCTCCTGACGGTTTACCTCCACACTCTTTCGTTTAAAATATTTTAAAATTGTTACAAAACCAAAACGCTGAACGAACTCGGTTAATAATAATGCTAAGCTACGCATAACATCTTAAGATTGAAAACAACTTAGTAACGTTGAGCTTTCAGACTTGGGCTCTGCACAGTAACGGATATCATTTGATACACTTTTTAACAACACCTATCGATTTTCTGTTCCAGCAAATATAAATCTCATTCGTTTGTAGATAACAAGTACTATTTTTTTTTTTGTACAGTTTATTTTAAATTAGTTAGATTTTACTTGTAAAGAAACCTTATCGATATGTACCATGAAACAGTGTGACTACGAATTTGATACTCGGTAACATCGGACCTCCAATTATATTAGTACTCTTCAGCATCATGCGGTGTTCTCTTGACGGCAGGTCTCTTACGCCACATCTTTCTCCATTCATATCTGTTCCAAACCTTCTACTTCGTTCCTTTGTAGTTTCCGATCTTCTCACTATTAACTTCGTCCTTCTTCTTCCTGGCTTTCTTTCTTCTGTCGACCCTTTCGATGCGGTCGTCAAAGCTTAATACTCTTAATAAAGTATAATTAGCAAAAAAAAAAAAAAAAAAAAAAAAAAAAACCGTTGCCTCCACTTAATTATTTAAATCGTCAAATGTTTTTGCTCTACTCAGTATATTTAATTTGTTCCTACATCTGCAGACTTGTATTTATGAATTTTCTCAATAATTCTTAGATCAATTTACGTACGTGTGATGCGCTTAGCTCGGGCTAATCCATTCGGTTTTTGTGTCGAGTATTGGGTAATGGTTTTCTTTTTGTTCTAAGTATTTAATGACATCGATTCTTTGTTATAGCCGTGTGAAAATTGAAGCTAGTTAAGGCTCTGTATTGTTGTATATTAAAAGCGTTTGTGTCGGATGGGATAGGATAGGATAAGCAGAGGAGCTGGAGTTTACGTTTTGAACTTCTATAACTTAATTTTGTCGATCTGATTGACGGGATTTAGTTTTTACGTTGTTTTTTTTTTTTAATATTCGAGTGACCGATGACGGTCTTTTTTACACGTTATAAGCGATAGCAGGCTTTCTGTTATCTGATTCGGGTAATTTTGATGTATTCATTTTGGTTTATAATTATATTGATCGAACGAATACAATTTATCTTGCCGGTATGAGTACAAATCACTTCAGATGCAGATTACGGAAACTGAAATATAGAAAATTTAATTCGGAGGAACCGAATGCGGACCGGAAATAATTTACGGAGCTTGATGCTGTTTTCTCCAGCAAAAAGGTTACACCTTTTTCAGTTAAATGTACGATTCTATACGCACGCGTCGAAAACTACGTTAAAATATGTCGTATTATAAATACAGTATAAAATGAGCATTTTATTCCGATCGGTTGCACGATTACGTATCGTATTAGCACGGGGTAAGGGTAAGCGTTTGTCTCTATAGAGAATTGTACCACGATTTGTCTGTATGGATAGAGTGAAACCGTGGGAAAACAATATTCAGAGCGGCATCACCAAATAAAAAATTAATTATAAAAAAATTAGCGGTTAAATTTGGTATAATAGATAAAAATGAAATAAATTTAAATTAAATATCGTATTAAATAGTTGGAAGTGGTTAGTTTAAATTATTCGATTAAAACCTACCGATAAGAATTTGTGACTAATTTAGAACTTAAACTGAAATTAGATATAATGGAACCGTAAGAAGCCGAATCGAAAGTTAAGCGCTTATCTCTCGGTTTCTCGATTCCCTTCTTTGTCAGTTCAACGACTGTAAAATCTACCCCTGCGCGATCGTTCTTTTCAACGGAAGATAATTCTAACGTAATATAAGTCGTTAAAATAGACCCACATTTTGCCAAAAACAAAAAACCGGCTGGAATCTAGAATCATAGTTTTCTCTGAAAAATCCTCAATAACTATTTTTTATGTATGCAAATTGTTAATAAGCTCTCCGCATTTTCAGAGAAACTTTTAAAAAAAATTGTAACTGAAGACCGTTGATATTTCTATATTTTTGAAAATTTTGTGACCCGTTACGTATTCTTTTAATAGAAAGATGATGTAATTATTATTTGTTATATTTCGTGTTACATATCTTTTCTATTAATTTCGATTATTATTATTTTTAATAATTAAGAGCGAGAGTATCTATAGGTTTTGAAGACTTATATTTTAATTTTAGTAAAAGATAAAGCGTGGCACGGACGAAAAAATTACGGGGGTTACTCCTTACCGATGTTTTATCTGCAGCTATTTCTTACTTTCTTGGTATTCTATTTATTAGTAAACCGTAAGTCTTATTAGTTAGACTTAAACGATCGCTTAAAGTCTAATCGCAGTAAAGTTTCAGAACTCATCGATTCGGAATACGTCGGGCACAGACTCAGCCCGAAGAAAAAGAAGCTTCTTTCGACGTCAACCTTTGAATATCTTTTTAACGCGCCTTATTCGTTTATTAATGCTGTTACGGGTATTAATAAAGGCAAAATATACCGCATAAAACTCATGTCAAAAACGAATTCGAAGAGACAGCGATAATCTCGGTCGATACGTAAATTAAGGTTTTAAAATTTAACGATAACAAAAAGAAGAATTTTATTAAGAAAGAAGATTTTTAGGTTGTATAATGAATTTATCGGTAGCTAAAATTAAAGAACGTTTTTTACTACCTTGCGATGAAGGAGATTCTTTTTCAGTTTTAGAAACAGATGCCTAGAAGCTTAAAATGTTTCGTCAAGTTTTTTATATCGTCTTCTCATCGCTTTTAAATGCATTCTAACTAGAGTTAAACAAATTTTTTAAAGGCGGGAATCAAGTTTATTAAAGAATTAAGCGTGAATTGAGGTACAAAGGCGCTTCAGTATTCAAAAATTAGTCACGGGAATTTAGGATGACGTTTCAAATCCGCAACAGTACCTCGAATAGCTTTCATTTTTATTATTTTATTGTCAGCTACAATATTTTTGTAAACGATTTCTTAGTCGGCTTTCATGAATTCAGAAATAGCGATCTAAGAATCGTGAAAAATTCTGAATACAGATTTTTTTTATTAGGTTTTAAATAAATTTGATAATTCTGGAGGATTAATGCTCCAAATTCGAAAATTATTATTTTTATTACATTATCTTTATAATTTTCATTTCGTTAAATCTAACTAACAAAGCAGGATAATACATATTAGGCCTGTTCATTTTATATAGGGATCGAACGTTGTTTATTTTCGTGCTTTCGTTGAAGAACATGTTTGCAAAAATGCTACCCTAGCACTAGCAGAATCCAGAATGAGCAGAAGAAGAATGGATTCGATCGGGTATGCAAAAAGTGTTATGCAAATTACGTGCGGGGCTGTCGAAAGGAAAACCGGCTCTACGAACACGGTTCCTGTTTTTCTGGGCTTATATTTATATCCTTATCGGACTTACATGCATTATTAATTCGGTACTCATGGTTTTATTAATACGAGATTATAATGATTGCACTTGCAAATATCTAAAAATCTATCCGCTTAACTTTATATGAATTTTTATCGATATCGGTTATATTTCTGACCCGGAGAAAACAAGTACGGTGACTTATATTCGAATGAATACATTATTATTACTATTACCTTTACTTCATTTATTAAAGTAAGAATAAAATAACTGTCGTCGTTTCCTTTTCAAAGGACTAAAATTGTAATCGGTCGCGGAAAACGTTGATTTATATACCCGACGATTTATATCCCCGAGAGGTTGTCGCCTTCTGTCGACTGTAGATTTGTTATTTACCGACCTATCCAATTCTAAATAAATTTTGTACGGACACCAAAACGAGAAACAAAAAGTAAAACGTAAATATCGGTCTTTTGTCGATCAAATACAGACAAAATGGCTTCCTTAAAATACTCAACTAGTTTTTAATAGTCGAGGACACTTATTTTGCAAAGAAACGATTATCGATACCGGTGCGATAAGTTTAAAAAAAATGAGTATTTATCGGCTAAAATTTTCTCTTGACTGTACAGTAGATAAAATAAAGCGAAGCCCAATAAAATTTAAAACTGAAGCCCGATAACACCTAAGTGACGATATCGACGCTTCAAAAACTAAATGGACGTTTCATAACTGCGTTTATAAAAAATCGTTCGTCGATTTTGAATCCTCGATAGTATTTAGATTACGGACGTTCACGAGTTCGTCTGAGTAGTTCAATAAAAATTAAGACACGAACTGTTGAATCCGGCGATTTCGGTGGCCGTGTCGGATCCAACAATTAGACGGTTTATCGTTTAAGATCCGAGTCGACGCGAACATGTTACCAATGTTCGATAACGGTAAATGATTATCTTTAAGTGAAAAAATAGGTTACGAAACATTTTTATTTTTAATGCTATCTTTTAATAAGTTATTAATTTTAAAAAAATTAAAAAAATTTTCGTAATGTTAACTTTAAAAACCTGTAAAATTAATTTTAACTCATCGATATTTGCAATCTTATTTATTGATAGATTCATGTTTAATTTTAGTCCGCGTGTTTTTAGAATACGTATACGTCCGATAAATATAGAGAAAATTTTACACTTTATCGGAAGTCCGGTAAAATAAGATGATACCGCACGGCGCTACCGTTGTTTGAGTTTACATTAATATCAGGTAATCTGTCCGATTAGCATTATCATCTAGCCGATGATCGATAAAAATACGTAGCATGAAACCACTTCGTTTCTCCAACGGTACGTGCGGGGTAACGCAATGATATAACGTAGCAAAATATTTGTTAGCCGACATTAATTCTGTAAACAGAATTTTTATTTGTATAAGCTGCCGTTTTGCTTAAATACGGTAAAAATATGAGCGAATTTTATAGTATATTTTTTGTGTTTCGGTGTCCGTGTGAATCATTCGGTAAGTAAAATTAAAAAGATAATCTAAGATATAAACCTATTCGTAGACACACTCTAAAGTGAATTTCGGTTTGTTTGTTTTTACCGATGTTTAGTTTAATCTTACGTTGTTGCTTTGATCCTAACGGTTCTTTTTAGATATATTTATTTAAATTTAGGAAAACGGGCGAGCAGTGCAATTAAACTGAGTCGTGTCGTATCTTATAGTATTTTGACAATTTTTAATGTCTTATTTTACAGTATCTTAATGCGTAATGATATTTTGAGTCGCTCGTTAATTGGCGTTCCGTAAGAGAAAGCTGTAAATTATACAGTTATTTAAAGTTAAAACTGATATTTAGTCTTAATTTTCTTTTCTGGTTTTTCACTTATTTAAACTGGGTTATTCGTTCACGAGATGTTTATTTAACAAGAAATTTTATTTTTTTACATTTTTTATAGTTGACTAATAATATATTTTTTCGTAGCGAGGTCTACATAACATACTACACTTAAGATAGAGATATCGTTCAAGTTTCGTGACGTTTAATTTTTTATTACCTTAAAATTAAGCGGTTTAAATTTAAAGAATTAAGTTATAAAATTTCTTTGTTATACGAAGACAGTTTTTCCGTAGACATTATGTAATCCGGGTTCGATGAATTTGGTGAACAGTGGAATAACATAAATTCTTAAATACTGAATATTTATTCAGAGATAAATACACACAAATTTTCAAATCATAAATAATTAGTTTAAAATAATAGTTATTTAGATTGATAGTATTACTGATCATCAGAACTATAGTGTATAGAGTGTAGTGCATATTTTGTAAGTTACTTACATATTAATTTTAATAAAAAAGAAAAAGAATAATCATAATAAGCGATACGACAGATATAGCTCTCAATTATTTTTAAAAAATCCGCGATAGCACTTGATTAATTTCAGTAGCTTACTAACATTTACCAGTTTTTTTCATTTTCTTTCAAGAGTTTTTGATATTACGCTTTATAGATAAATATTACACAAAAAAACTTTGAACAACTTCTGAAATCATGTACCGAACTATAAATTGACTATTCTAGAAAATTTCAACAAGATATTTGGAGAAAAATAGGAAAACTTAGCTCGGACAATAAAAAACTTTGACTTTCAGCCACGAAAATTTTTTGAACGAGCTAGCTTCTGTACGTTAACATTATCTATAATATCAAAGAGTAACCTTCGATATGGAACAAATGACTCTGAATGTAGTCTAAATTAATACTTAGATCCAGAATTTCCCCAGAGGCACAAAACAAAGGGTTTAAGAGATCCCAAATGTTTAAAATCGATTTAATTTTTTTTACATTTAAATTTTACAGATTTTGAAAAGGTATGTTTTTAATTTTACAAAATTTAAGCCTACGGGCGTCAACTTTTTTTAATTTTTAAACCTTTTTTCACCTTTTTTAATAAAACAAAATAACGCCGAACGGTAAAAGGATCGTTTTGTGCATTGAAATTCTTGGACTTCAAAGGAATTTGAAAATTAAAGGAAAGTAAATGGGAAATTATTGAATGTTTAAAGACTAGATTAATTTTTTGACGAATAATTAAAATTAATTATCTAAATGATAAAATTTGAATAAATAGTTTGCAAATTAAAATTTTAACGTTTCCGCTGCCCAAACCGCTTAAAAGTGACGATTGACAGACGACATACACTCAAGTAGAAGATTTAAACTTCATTTGTTCCCCGCGAGATATCTGCCGGAACAAAAAGATATATATTTATTAGTAAACTGAACTCAAAATTTCTAAGGGTTGGTTATGCGGTATTTCTGAATTCTAAATTCATTTTTATAATAGAGGACCATTATTTTGATACATGTCGGAAATATTATCCACTTTTCAAGAGCCGTTTCTTTTTTTCTTCTTTTTTTTGAACTTACTTTTGAACGAGACCGAAAGATTTGTACAGAAATGGTAAATAAATTTATAAAGAGATCTGTTACTTGCAATATCTGAACGAAGTCTCAGTCTAGTAGCAGAGCTTCCCGGGGCTGCAAATAACTCTCGTAAAGGTAAATCTCAGGTAAAGGTAATATGGAAATCAAGATATGCGCCATCAAAGTACTTTTTAATTTAGGATAATTATTTGGAAGAACTGCATGGAATTAAAACAGATAATGAAGCTAAAGCGATTAGAAGCAGATAATTATCTGATCCGGTTTTTACTACGAGGTGCTAGAAGCTGTTTGTCAATAACTTCCGAACTACATCTGGTTTTGCCGAGCGTGAGCCCAGGAAATAGCAAGAAGAAGAACATTCGCCCTTCTCGAGAAAAATTTCCACAAATTTTACAGATTTCGCGTTCGAAACTACGACCGACGCGGATGGAGCCGAATGAAAATTTAGAAGATAATGGTCTGAAAAATCATGATCTTTTTATTCGAGTAAAATATTTTTTCGATCTGGATCAG
>JAAAKQ030045384.1:0-35677 GCA_010016005.3 Zanna intricata
CACAGAAAAACGCCGAGTACTATTTGGACGGGTTACAGAGATGGGAGCATCACTGGGAGAAGTGTGTAGAGGTACAACGAGACTATGTTGAAAAATAAAAAAAAAAATTTCTAAAAGAATGTCTTGTATCTTTGTCACATCGGAAACTTTTCAGACCACCCTCGTATATACATATGTAATATATCAGAGAACTATCAAGAAAACTATTAAAATCAATGTAACTTAAGTACTCCATAAAACTAATTCATCTTTACATTTAGAAATTTAATTTAATTCATTATGATGATAGTCATTTCATAAACTATACATTTCTATTTGTGCTGAACGTAATAACGAAACGAGGAACTGTATTAAACATCTGAAGGTAATATTTATCATTGCTTTTCTTCTTCATCTTTTTCTCTTCGGTGGATTTTATAATCCTTTCTAGTATCAAGATTTTAGATTAGTTTATTTGAAAGAACAAAACAAATAGCAAGAACAAACTAAAATAATATATAAAGAACAACGTAAATAAATATCTGAATGTGAATTTTGTAGTTTTGTTTGGGGAAAAGGCGGTAACTGTTATTAAAACACTTAATCATAGAAATCATATAAATGTTTTGAAAAGTAATTTTACAAGATTGAAACATTAATTACTAATTTATCTGTATAGAAGCCTCCAGCTGTTTCTTTTTCAAAACAAGTTTTTTTTTCTTTTAGGAATTTTTTTAATTATTAATTCAAAACTTAGCTGTATAAATTGTGTCAACATATTGTTGTTATCAGCTCTTTTTGTTTTGATTTTCTTTCGAATTTGCCATTTATTTTGTTGTAATTTTTTCTCAAATTACAATTGAAATTTTCTTTTTCATTTTATTTAATTACTATACCTACGCATTAAAAAGGTAAATATGCCCACGTAGACTAAACTTGTGCGTGGGCATGAAATGTTGTTACTACATAAAAACTTAATAATAACCTTAAATCTATTTTAAGTAGGATAAATATTTTTTTAAGAAATACAAAATAGAAGAAAAAAAGAATTAAAATTTTTCTTAAAAAAAAAAGAAACATTCACGATAGAAATAAACACCAGAACTTAAAAGATAATTTTCTTTTAAAACATATATTTTCACATACAAATCTGTCAAAAAAATTTTTAAATATTAAAAATCTGTAAAAGTAGATGCTACTTTTTTTTCTAACTTAAAATAGCAAAAGAAAACGAATTGAAAGAAGCAAAATAAAAAATATTTCACTTAGCACAAGATTTTTTTTTCATTTATGACTACAATAGAAACAAAAATAAGTAAAAAAATTTACCATTAATATTCTAAAAAAAAAAAATAAATAAACAATACATTTCTTCCATTTCAGATTAATGATAAAAGATACAGTTTCCACCTTGGTTCATATTCCAGTTCAAAACAGATTAAACTGCAAATAAATTATTAAAAGAACAATAATAATTGTAAAAGAACAAAGAATAATTGTAAAGAAAAAATATTACGTTAAAAAAATCCGTAAACACACATTAATTCGGTTTCTACTGCCAAACACAAGATAACAGAATTAACAATTACATAATTTACTACTACAAAATTACTTCGAGCTACGCAAAGAGAAATTTGGTTTTCTATTCAATCAAATAATCCTTTCTGGCAACATATAATTTTGTAAAATTTTAATAAACAAAAAAAAAAACAAATTTAAAGTGTTATTTCACGATTCAAAATCACAGACATAAATACAATATTAAATTTTTCATTAAAAAACCTAATAATAAAAAAAAGGATGACAAACTAATATAAACAACCTGAAAAGACAACAAATAGTACAGCCAAATTACTGTAATAAAATAATCGAGGATACTCAATTTAATAGAATTTTCTATCTCCATCAAAAACAACCAATATCCATTTTTTCATCGAAAACGAATAAATAATTATTTTATCAAAAAGTATTTTATTAAGAATCAGAACATATAATTTAGAAAGGTTGTAAAAAGTTAAAGAATTAAAAAAAGTTTAATTAAAAAGATTGAAACATAAACAAAGTGTAAAAATGTTAACATTAATGATGTAATTTAATAAAATGAAAACCATTACAAAAGTAACAACTAAATTTTTTTTTTATATGATTGCATCTATCGTTTAATTTTACGATGTTATGTTTAAAGCATAATGTAATAAATAAAAAGTGTTAATAAAATATAATGAATAAAACATTAGGATACATTAACACAATGTGAAAAGTATAAAAAAAAAAATAAATAAATAAAACACTCCTAACAAGTAACACCCCACCTAATACTGTAGTACAACTCAGCTACCTGTTTTGTTTTGTGTTTTTTTTTTAACATAATTTACATTTTAACCTGACTCAAATTAACAAAATAATGAATTGCAAAATAAACTGTAATAATAATTAATTATGTATATAAAGTAAATTACCAAAATGTTTAAATCAAAAAACTCTGGAAAAAGTGACTACAGCATATATATATATATATATATATTTCACTGTTTTATATTTTTAACTGATTAGTAGGTTTAAATGTAAATTAGATTTAATATATAACTTTTAATATGGTATTAATAAAATTTAATGTAAATGAATGAGAAGAAAAAAAATTGACCCTTTTTACGAAGAGTTTAGCTTAATTCCCCAATTTCTTTACTCACTAACGCCATAACATACATTTTTTTTTATCAGAAGGCGGGTCCGTAGTAACCTGACACAGGTTGCCGTAGAATGGTATTCTCTCCACTGCTTTTAACACTACTCAGCGACTCAAACCAGCAGCCAAAGTATTGTATTCCAAAAGTCACCTCAATTAATTTGCAATGAATTGCATCGTATTTATTGATTACAGTAACTAAATATGTTTTTTTTAATTTGTTATAATAAATAAAATTATTTATGCCTAATATTTTATTCAAGATGTATATGAACCCTAATTTATTTACTTATTTCTTGAAAGTACAGGGGTTTTGTCAAGTAAGTTAAACTGTTTTGCTATAAATTAATAGTATCAATGACGTAATACAAAAATGTAAGAAATAAGTTGTTTATTTACTAAGCGCCATAATATTATGATTTTCTTTGACGTAGCGTAATTATTTACGAAAATTATATTTAAATAACCAGTACGCATTGTTTTAGCGGCAACCGGTAGCACGTGTTATGGAGTGGTGCAGAGGAGGCAAGTAGTTGCAGGGAGGACCCGCCTTTAGATTTTACATATAGTATACGTTTCTCGGAACCAATGTGTCCTTTTCCTACAAACAACTGTAGTATTCAAATGAACAGTTTCACATAAATAGAATAAACATCTGTTCAACTTATACAAATAAATAATAAAATGCTTTCATAAAAACCCTTCGAAAAATTAGTATTCAACAAAAAATTAATGTTTGCAGGACTGATGACAAGACGTTAAAAATATATGATGTTTATACTGAGTTAGGTGTTCAATTTTTTTTTTTTTTTTACCTCCGGAACCACCGTTAGTTTATATCTTCAGAGGATGAGATGAATGAATTGTATCGTGTGTGAAAATGTCATGCCTGACCGGGATTCGAACCCGGGACCTCCGAATGAAAGGCCGAGACGCTACCACTCGGCCACGGAGGGTGTTCAATTTAGTATAAGAATTTTGTCGTCACGACAAACATATTTTAGTTGATTTATCGTTTTTGTTAATAAAAGGTTATGAAAGAAAAATCTTTAATTTAAATTTAATTAGTTAAACAAAGAATATAAATTGCTTTTTAAATCGAATTTACAATTTCGAAGTTACAATTTCCAAATAATTATTATTCTACTTATCCCGCTGTTGTTATGTAAAAAACAATGAAAACAAAAAGCCTTCCCTTGCCTTTATAAATTTCTAAATTTTGAGATTAAACCATTAACAGTTTTTAATACTCGATCTTCGTAAATATATATATATATATATTATATATTATACTATATTATTATACAATATTATATATTATATTATAATATATATATTTTAACCGATATGTTTATTAGTGTGAAGGTGGCTTATTTTTTCTTTTATATCTAAGGAATGATTAACCTAAAATATTAAAATTTGGTGCGGAAATGTAATATATATACTCGTATATCAAGAAAATTGATTCTATAATTTTTTTTGAATTGAACAAGAATGTGGATGTTATTAACATGATTTTTATTAATTTTTATAAGAAACTGGCAATTTACCCAACTGGACTTCACAATGTGTTTGAAAATAAATAAATATTTAATAAAAAAACTACGACAGTATGTAATTATGTTAATGATAAAGTTGTAAATTCAACGTACGCGTATAGTAAGATAATAATACAATATATTAATACAACAAACCAGGACGGAAAATAAAATTTGTCAATAATAAACCAGGTTTTCTTGAGAAAAAAGTATTAAAATTAAATGGAGAAAAACAGCTATTACAATATATTTTTGCGCACTATATCTTTGCCGATGGCTTCAAAGCATCATAATAACTATAAGTTTTCTTCGAAAACCGAAAAATAAAAATAAGAAGTACCGATTTTTTACTCTTTTTGAACGTTTTTTACATTATGAAAACTACGAAATGAAAAAAAAATTTGTTTAACACTAACTCCAATAACCACTAACCTTTTTTCATAGTCCTCAATTATTTTAATATTCTTTGGCAATGTTTTTCCAGTTGTCAATAATTTTTTTCAAAAAGTATCCTTTTATATCAGGTATGTTCGTTTTGAAAAGTTGAAAGCATAATGCAATTAAATTCATATTTTTAAATAATAAATGTAATTAAATATTTTAATCCAAAGCAGCCGATGTTTGTAATTTCTCTCAGAAATTTAATTATCCTACGAATTAACCTAACAAGCAAACTTAATCGATGGATTCAATATGCAATATTAAAGAATGTTTCTTCTAATGGCAATTAGAAAAAATTTTCCACTAAAACACCAATTTCAGCTCCATTGGAACAATAATTATTTAATAGTCAAATTTCCTTATTTAACTTATCGAGACGACCAGTTTTCTTTTTATAAAAAATAATTACTAAAAGAAATAGTTATTATCCGGAAATAGTTGAATATGGTAACCGTTTGTCCGGAAATGCCTACACCAAGTGAAAACAATGAAAAACATTTATTTTTAAGGCAAATTAATAGAGCATTTTTTTTAGAAATTATCTGCGCGTTTCGCACGGGTGTGGAGTGTGTGAAGTCGTGTTAGATAAAAAAAATTATGAAGATAAATTTAACCTTTTTTTCAGTTTTTTATGAAAGATTTTAGTAACGAAATGAAACTGCAAAAATTAACAAAAAAAGAGTCTGGGAAAGAAAATATGACCAGGCGCAAATTTTTTACTATTTATGAAACGTATTGTTAACCTTCAAACTCAACAGAAAAGTGCCAAGAATAATTGCTGTGCAGTGTCACTATGAGCACTGCTCTAAGAAGAGAATGCAGACCTATACTACTGTTAACTTTATTATTTACTATACTATGCAATATGATCATTACATTTATGGGTGCATACAGTGAATAAACATAGAGCATATAGTGGAACTTCTGTAGTACAAGAATGGCATGAATATTTTATTAAAATTTTAAACACAGAAATTAAGACAACAATATCAGAAAAATCATGTTTTCCACAAATAAGACTTTTCACATAGAATGAGGCAACTGCTGTACGAGCCTAGACTACGACATACGTCGAACATATTTCCAAAGGAATTTTATTATTCAAAAAGAACTGAATTTAATGAAAGTTTTGCTACCTTTTATTTTCTACCTTATAAAAGAATAATGTCGGGGATGATATTAAAAATCTGTACTTTGGATGTACCAAAATACCTGTAGTTTTTAAACATTTTATTTTATCTGAATGTTATTTTCTATCGACTACTAGACATTTTTTAAATTATTTTTCTCTAAATGTGGCATTATCAAAACGGGGTGAATTTCATAACTTTATCACTGTATCAGGGGGAGGGAGATAAAATGTTATGATGGCAAAAACTTAAAAAAGTATTCTCTTTTTACTACATGTAACTATTGTCACAGCGATTTTAAAGTACATTTTAAAAATAATATATACGTATTGGATTCACTAAAATTTTGCTGATGGTAATAATTATTACGTCATAATATTTTAAAAAAACTGCTAGTGGTCGTATTTTATTTGATATGTATAATCACGTTTCTGTTAAACTAAACGTTTATATAACTGAGATCTGTGTGAAAGGAAAACTTTTTGTTACCTTTTCACGTTAACTCGATTTTAAACGCCTTATGAAATGTTCAAAGAAGCCTAAAAATGCTCCATTAAATGCTTTAACTAAAAATTTATATTACTGTCTTCACGTAATTGGAGTATTTATCGATTATCTCAATTATTGATGAAAATAAGAATTATTTATAAATGATTATTCACGAATTGATAAAATAAGATTAGTTCTCAGTTATTGATAATTTACAAAGTAATCTCTAATCGGCCAAAAATTGTAATTTTTAAAAATTAAAAAAAAAAAACGGATAATTTGAAATTATTATACTAAGTAGGGTAATGTAAACAGTAATGAAAATGAGTATGTTATCTGAAATATTAATTACTTTTTGTAAACGTACATTTTAGTAAACTTTACCCAAAGAGAAAAAGTAACAAAATGAAATTGCATAGGTTAACAAAAAAACTGATTATATAATAAAACAAAACCACCAGCGATTTTTTTCAGTTACTGTAAAATAATATTAAATATTACTAACGAAACATACATCAAACCTTTACAAGACTAATTTTTCATATCACTTCTTTTTTTTACAGTATAAATTGAAAAGGGGGCCATCTTCAACCGTATTATTTGATTCAGCTACCTAAACAAACGTCTTTCCCAGGTGAAGAACGATCAAGAAATCTTTATTGTTTGATTCTGGATTGGGTGTTCCTCAGAGTTCAGTTCTGGGCCGGTTCTATATTCACTGCGGACATTCCGACTCCAGAGGACATCGTAGCTTCTGCTAAAGTACAAACTGCACTGAATCTAACGAATTAATTAAATGGAAGATTAAGTCTACGGTCAAGTCTACGCGCATTACGTTTACGATGAGAAGAAGTGTCTGTCCACGAATTAAACTAACTGGTGTATTCATCCTGCATGCTAACAGCGTGCGATATCTAGGACTGCCTTTGGATCGCCTTTTGAGTTGGAGGATAAATGTCAGGGACAAACGAAAACAGCTTAACATTAAGTCAGGGAGATATAGAGTTGATAGGCAGGGGTAAAAAATTACCATTATTTAACAAGCAATTTTTGTACTCAGCGGTCCTGAAATCCATTTGGACCTACGGAATCCAACGAGTGAGAGTAAGATTGAAGTCGTATAGCGATTCCAGAATAAACTATTGAGAATAATTACAGAAGCGTCAAGTTTTACGAAAAACAATGAAATACAGAATTATCTGAGATTACCAACTATTCGAGAGGAAGTACGGCAATTCGGTACAAAATGAGACTGAAAAAACATAAGAACTAGCTCGCAGTTAATTTCCTGGATAATATCGAGGACGTCAGGCGCCTAAAGCGAATGTATATATTAAATCTGTAAATTCTCCAAGATGTGAAGTGAATCGCTACCCTAGGGTGTTGTGTATCGTCGATATATTTCATTTTGTTCCCGCTTACTTTTCTTCCTTCTATTTGATTTTTCACTGTCTCTTTATTTTATTAGTTATTTGTGATTCTTTGTCTAACTGATACTACTTTTTTTATGTTTTATTTGTTTTACGATCTATGTTCTTTGAACTCATCATTGTATGTACTTATTTATGTTTATTTTATATTTATGTGTATTGTATAAGATATATATACATATTCGATAGTGAATTAAATAATGAGGAAAGAAAATCTTATTTTAGGATGAATAAAATGTTAAATTTAAAAAATTTCTAAAAGTTAATCTTAACTTAAAATCGTGTATTGTTTTAAATATCTTTTAGTTTTCTGCAATATAACATTCTTCTCTTACACAAAGGACAATCTTGACTGTAATTCTTAAGGAAAATAAAAATACGTTTTCTGATTATCAGTCTCGATTCCTAATCTAACTGGATGGAGAAGCAGCCTTTTTTGGTTTTGGTGGTCGCTAACTATTTAAATAAAAAAATATTTTTTCCAAATATTATAACCGTGATAATATTAGTTTATGCTGATCCATTCGCAGTTATTAATAATAACTAATAGCTAAAGAAATCTCAAACAAAAAATAAAAGTATCAGCTAAAAAAATAATATTATTCAATTATTAATCTGATTTCTACTCTACACCTATCTATCAATAACAATAAGAGGTTTCATATTTGAATGGCAATACTAACTTGAGGGGTTTTTAATGTTTTATTATATTAGAAGTTTGACACAAAAAGTAGAGAATTTTTTTTTTTTTTAGTTAGTTTTCTTTGACTAAGAAAACAATTAAGATTATAAAGGTAAAAATAATTTTCAACTTCAAAGCTGCTGTAAGAGTTACTGTAAATGCTTAGATTTATTACTCATTTTTCGGAAGATTTCAGCAACACTATTTAATTAATTTTTTTAACTAATGGGTAAAATACAAAACATTATAATAAAGAAATGTTTACTAAATAAATAAGAAGTGAAAGGGAAAAATGCCAAGAGTGAGTCGAAAACCAAATTCAGGTTATATTTCATGTAAACCGGTACTTGAAATAAATAAGTTGAATAATGAAAAGCGGACCGCTTAAAATTATGCAATAATTTTTCGAATACATAATTTAACAATAATTCTACAATTAGATGAGTTGTATTACTATTATTAGAACTCTAGTATTATATATTAAAACTTCGATTACCATATGCAAGATTGATAATAACAAAAATATACAAACTATATATACTTCTTCAATTACAAAAAAAAGGGAGGAAAAAAATCACCAGTTACGGACGATAATTGAATTTATATGAATAAAAACAAAGCATAAATAGATGTAATTACAGTCCACCGATGATAAATATGTTTTAAGGCGCACGTCAATTTTCAATTATTTTGAAACCGTACCGTAATCGATTTATTTATTCAGCAATGTTACCTGAAGAAGCATAATTACAACAAGAAGGAAAAAATATGTTCATAAAATATGATTTACGCTATCTAATTAACATAATAATACTAGTTTAATAACGTTAAAGATTTCGCGGAATAAACTTTTTTTGTAAATAAATTTATACCATCTACTTAAAAGTTCTATGCCTTATACATTTATTAAAAACATTTCTCCTATAAATTAATATCCCTATTAATAATGTAGTAATGACTTGTTTTTAAAGAGCTTAAAGGAGTAGGTAACAGGTTATTTTTCTTTAATATATGTACAATCAAAATATTTATTGTACCGCGTGTTAGACGATATGCCTAGGGGCTGGACCGTTAATAGCAGGCTATATTATTATAGAGCGAACGAGTAGGTGGGTGTGCAAGAGATCAGAGAATAAGCTGAGTGTCTATGTATTAAAAAGTGGCGGTGAACGAGAGTGAGAAGAGGGAGAAAGAGTGACGGAGTGTGTGTGAGAGAATGATTGGGTGAAACAGTCCAGTATTATGCGCTGCACAAGGTTCGCTACATAAATTATTCATGACAGTCAGATGCTGGAACTGCTGCTCTGCAGTTAAGAACACAACTTTCAACAAACTGATCTACAGAACACTACCTAAATCATTATGGGAAGATACAAGCTGAGAATTTGAATAATTTTAATAAACATTCATGCTCTTAAATACAAATAAATATGTAACAGCTTTACAAAAATCCAAATATGATTTATATATATATATATATACATGTGTGTGTGTGTGTGTGTGTGTGTGTGAGTGCGCGCTCTTTGTAATTATCTCATCGAATAAATCAATTTTCTCTCTTAGGATTACCATTGATCATGTAGCTAAATAAATTTTAACAAAAAAATTAGAAGGTTTAATTTTTTGAATAATAAACTTATTCTGTTAATTTATTTTTTAAAGGGTTTGTCCAACCGAAATAAATTTATTACTTTATTTTAACTATAGGGAAAACAGACATTACTAAAAGTTCAATCATATAATTCTTTATATGATTAAAATAAGTTCATTTTTTATGTTTACTTAAACAGATTACAAAGCATCATTTGTAATCTGTATAAACATTAAATCTCAGAAATCGAGATAAGGAGCACAAATGTCAAATCCAATCAAACAAAAATTCCAACGGTAATACATCCCAAATTAGACCCTAAATTGGAAATGGAAAGAAATCCTATCTTGGCAATTATTTACTAATGTAATTTTAACTAAATCATAGCATACATAGAACGCTCGCTATGAAATTACGTTTACTCGTCTACAGTGAAAAAAATCTTACAATAAAATTTTCTTCTTAATGGTTGATTCTTGAGTACAATGAGCCGGATTTAAATAAATGAAATAAATCAAACTCAGCCTTAAGAAAATAACATTTCATTAGCCGGAAAAATTTCAGATATCACTACCAAAACGTGAATTAGACAACGACTCAAAATTTAGTAAATTGACGCCGAAATATGTGAAAGTTCTCTCATCACACTTTACCGCTCACTAAATTAGGGAGTAATCAGGATGATTTTATGATTAAATCACTATTCAAATTTTAATTTAAAAAAAAAATCGTGTAAAATAATCATTCCAACAAGTCAATTGAATTTTAATCAATAAATATGAATCATATATATTTACATAAACATTCCCAATTATATATACATTAATGCAAATGAACATCGGGATTTTAAATTTATGTAATATTTCTCAAGTTTCACGTACACTGATTAATAAAAAATTAAATGATAGAGCAAATCAAACAGTTTTAGCTGTGCGCAAGTTCATAATCTGTTTCCTATACCTCCCCTTCAAAAACCCTAGTAGCAAAGATGGCGATTCCCCAACAGATACCGTTGTGTGTTTGCAGTTTGCAAAGTGTGAATCTGTAATTACCGTTCAACTTGCGTTCCGTTTGAAGTTCTGTTGTGATTCCCCGAGTTACAACAAGATGCATTGTTTATGGTATAAACAATTTGAAACCATTGGCTGTATTTGTAAAGGAAAGAGTATAGGATGATCGAGTGTGACCGAAGACAATGATGACCGTGTAATAGAGTCTTTTGTGCGTAGTCCTCGGAAATCCTTTGTGAAGGTTAGCCGCAAATTAGCAATTTCATTGACGTCTGTGTTGAGGGTTTAAGAAAACGATTACAACTGCATCCATATATTTTACAGCTGTTACAAACGCTAAAGCCTACAACTTATGGTTTACGTGTTGGCTTCGCAAATGAAATGATGCACGGTGACGATGAAGACTTTCTTCATTGTGTCGTATTCAGTGACAAATCAACGTTTCATGTTAATAAGTAAGTAAACACTCATTATTTGTGTATCTGGGGATCAGAAAATCCTCACGAAATATTGCACTGTGAATGAGACTACCCAAAACTGAATTTTTTTTGTCCGTATCCCGACGGCAAATTTACGGGCCGTTCTTATTCGCGGAAGCAAAAGTGTTTGGAAGAAACTATCTTGACATGTTAACTGTGGTACATTCCTCAACAGCAATACCAACCACCGAATTTTATTTGGCAACAAGATGATGCGCCTCATCACTGGCATAATGCTGTATGTGATCGTTTGAATGAAATCAAATCGGTTAAATGAAATCCTCCTCGACCTCGGTCGGGGAGGATTTCATTTAGTCCCCGGCGACCGATAAAACGGTCGCCGGGGACTAAATGAAGGACTTATTTGTCGTGCTCTTCACGTTTGCCTGATCTGACTCCGTGCAATTTTTTTCTTTGGCGGTTTATAAAGGATCAAATATATGTGTAACTGTTACCATCTGTCGCACCCAACTAAAAACACAGGATTGAAAAAGCCTTTGTATCAATTACTCCAGATTTACTGATTTAAGTACGGAATGAACTCTCCTATCGAATGGATGTGTGCTGTGTGTATTCATGTTGAACACTTACAAGAAAAACTTTGATCTGCTCTTTTATTTCATGTGTAATTATTCAATGTAAATAAAAATTAATAAATATGGCATAACTTTAAAACCCCGATTTTCATTTTGAAACATACATATTAACACTCACGTATTAAATCATGTTAAATTAGCGTACATGATTACAAAAAACTATATAAAAGTTTTATTAAGATCTAATACACTCAATTAACTGCCACGTGCGGACATAAAAACTAGACTAAGTAACTAATAGGGAAGTTTTTATTGGAAAAATTCACTCAGTAATAAATTAACTGACTTATCCTAATGGCTGTAAATAGTCATGTGATAAATACAAACAATGCATACAACCGAGTCCTTGCTTGTCTTCAAAGTGATTCTGAGATTCAAAGTGTCATATTTTCTAGTAAACAATTTTCTTCTTTTTCTTTTTTTTTAAATTCTAAATTTAATCTATTATCAAAATTCAATCATCAATCATTCAAAATTTAATTTCGTAAAATCTTAAATGTTGAAAGAAGAGAAAATTTTTTTTATCAACTACTTATTTTGTGGATGCCTAAGTTTTTACTAACTTAACTGCCGATCAGTGCATCCGCATATGGAACGGCGCACGGAGAGATGAGGCTGTGGTGCGTCTATATGAGGACTGGCAAGCCATTTGGGACGCTGCGTTGGTGGCCGCCAGGATCGGACGTCTGATCCCGGTTTTGGCACCCTGGCTAGGACGGGGTCATGGGGAGGTGGATTATTACCTCTCCCAGTTTCTCACCGACCATGGGGCTTTTTATCATTACCTTCATCGGTTCAAACGGCGACCTTGGTCGAACTGTTTATACTGTGGTGAGACGGACACAGCGGAACATACTTTCTACGCTGCTCCCGATGGACGTAAGTGGTGCAGCTGTGGGAAGTGACGGAATCTTCTCCAGAAGAATTTATGAGGACCATGCTCCGGGATTTCGCGGGCTGGGAGAAGGTTCGGCAGTATGTGACTACGGTGATTCAGGTAAAAGAAGAGGAGGATAGCGAATGGGATGGCAGTTGGTCATGCGGGGATACAGCCCTCTCCTGAGCTGCACTTTGTGTCCCGCGTATGGAGATAGCGTGTAGTGAGGAGACACGGGGACTCCTTTTCCTCTATGACGGAGTTGTGGGTTACTCACGCAGTCACGAAAATGGTGGAGCCGGGGAGGAAGGGACAGCCTCCTGCTGAGTCGCCACTTGCCCTTGCTATGAAGATGGGTGGTGATGGTGACGCACGGGGATTCCCGTTCTCCTTGAGCGTGAACACATATATATATACACATCTACTCATACAACAGGGTGTGAATATGTACGTGGATGGTAGTATGGATGTTCTTTTTTTCTTTGTTCACAGGTATGACAGGAGTAGTACACCACCAGGAGAATGTAAGTGTACACTTTTCAATAGAAGTGTGTACTTACTTCTCCTCTTCAGGAGTGAAGTTCCGAAATTCGTCGGACACGTCCCCCCGAGACTGCGTTGTGCTTAATTGCGGATCCGGTCTCGGGGCGGAGAAGAGCGGTGAGTGAGGTTTAGTCGGTAGGGGGCAGGCTGTGTAGTCTGCTTAGTCGCTAAGCCAGGCTTCTTAGTTCGCTGGGTTTGACTCGCTGGGGGCGGTTAGCGTCCCTGGTTCGGAGTCCGACACAACCCCATGGGAAGTGTGGAAATGCATTCCTTCGTAAATCATCGTCCAAAAAAAAAGAAAAAAAAAAGTTACTCAAACATCAAAAAAAAATATTTTATTATAACATAATAAATACAAGATACCAAGAAATCGGGAATACTCTTAAACATGACGGAAATATGATCCTGTAAAATAACTACATATAGCAGATGTTAAAGACAAAAGATATGTTATAAATCAAAATAATGTTTATGTTATAAATTCTACAACAAAATAACAAAGAAAAATTTTTTTTTAAATAATGAAATATTGCTTTTAGTATCAGTAAATTAATCTGAATGAATTATTTTGTTATGAAAAAGTGGAGGCATTAAGAACTATGGTCATTGGGCCCGTGAAAATTGGTAGCGTATGAAATAAAGTCATGCCTGACCGGGATTCGAACCCAGGACCTCCTCCGAAATGTCAAGACCTACCTACACAGTCACGGAGGTCAGCTAATCAAATGAATAAAGTGAACTACAAACCAAATATCATTAATAATTTTAACCATCAACATAATGCATACGTTTTAATCACAGTATACATTCAATTCAATGAAACACATGATGAAAAGATTCTAACTCATAAGAATTCAGTACAGGTTTACCAGTGATAAAACCGATGTCGTATAAATCGCAACACTGAACAGTTATAACAAATTAAAATATATTGTATTCCAACCTTTTCGCAAAACATTTTATACAACCATTTAAAACAATGAATATACTTGATCAATTTAAAAAACAACAAATAGATCAATTACAATAGCGGATAGTTCTGAACAATTAGAATATATTATATTCCAACTAATTATAATTTTTTTTTTACCACTGAAAAGAATCAGTTCATCTAAACAATGATAAAATACCAAAGTTAGATCAATAACAATGTGCAATTATTTTGACCAATCGTAGAACAGAATAGTGCTGTATTTCAGCCGATCCCAAACCACATTATTTCTACCAATAAGAAAGTAGAAATATAACTACTTAAAAAACACAAATTTTTGACAAACCAAATTATTTTGCATATTAATAAAATAAATACTCTTTGTAACGAGTACGAATTAAATCATCAACATTTCGTTCGCTCAAAATTCAACAATTTAAAACCCAATCACGTTCTCGTTTATTTGGTGCAACTTCAAAACATGGAATATAATAATCGTATGGATTTGGAATTTACTATCTGTTACAAACTAAACGTTACTTTATTACTTTACCTTTTAAAATACTTGGTATTTTTTTAAGTTAAACGTTTTTAGCAAATTTGACTCAAGTTATAATTTACGCTTTGTAAAAATAGAACACAGTTCTTATCAGCTATGCAGCCTGGTGAATTTGCCCTTTTCCAGTTTTTCATTTAGCCTATCGAGATATTATTAAATTAGATTTTAATATCGGCAGAGTATGTTTACAACATTATTGCTAGGAAAATTAAATTTTTCTCTTTTGTCGTCTCCTTTAAATAAAAATTAATTAGCATTTGAACTTTTTAAAGCTGTTTCTCAATCACCCTCTTTAAATCTTCCCTATTAAATTTCATCCGCTTAATAGTCATGATCTCTTTGTGCACAAAGTGCACAACTGCAGTTTGGAATTTATCTCATCTGTACGTAGGCGTAATATTACAAATATATTCTTATAACATTTTGACCCTCAACCTCGTTGAAAAGTAATTGGAAAACTTCTAAAGATTTTAATTTTAGAGAAATCTCTTAAAACCAGTTTTTAATTTGATAATTTAAAAAAAATTAAATCAGTTGTTTCCCACAAATAAAAAACATAAAATTGCCAGCATCAATTCGATTATACAGTGTATTTTAATAATGCGGTTTAATATTTTAATAATAAGTTCTAAGATCCATTTGAAGAATGAAATGTTTTTATTTTGTATTCTCTCTTTTTAACAGTAGACTATTTACTCATAACTCATTATGAGTGGGGATTCTGAGGAACCCCTTTTTCTTGATTTTACCACATATTTTCTTTAAATTTTACCAGATAAAGTATAATATAACGAAAACAAACAAACAAAAAAATGTAAATATAATCAATTTAACTAATTTTTAAATTTAAAAAAAGTAAAAAATCCCAGAAATGTTTTTTTTTGAAAAATTTAAAAAGCATGCAAGCTTAATTTAATGGAATGAATAATTTCCCTTGATCAAACATTAATTATGTTTCATTATTTAATTAACACATAATGTAGGGTATCTAGCATCAGCTTTGATGGATTAATAGTAGTTAAGATGATGATTATTATTCACGGCTTGTGTACACAAATGACGTACATAAACTGCAAAATCTGCTTCACAGCAGAAGATTCAATTTTAATTCAAATTCATTTCTAAACAAAATAATTTATAACGAAGACCGATTTTAATTTAGAAAATTCAGGTCCTTTCCTAATCGGTTTAATTAATTTTGAAAACTTTTAGTTAATACAATTCTAGAATATCTTTTATTTATTAATATGTGTAGTTTTTATAATTAATATAACTCTTCTACACATTTAATAATTTTTACAAAAAAAAAGAAGAAAATTCGTTATTTACGAATAAATAAACGTTAGTTGTAAACTACTCATTCATCAAATTATCTATGGTAAACAGCCGCAGATATTTCGATCACATTTTAAAAAGCGGTCATTAAATTTCAGTTAAAAGATTTTTTCTTTATTTCATATTATGACTGATTTATTACAAAAGGTTAAGTATATGCACGATTAAAACCGTTGTGAAAAATTTTTAAATAAAACAAATGCTAAGTCTAATCGGTATTCTAACCTAATACCTTCAGGATTAAAGAGAGGGATAATACAACTCCATAGCGGAAAATAGCCGAAGATTTTGTTTATTAAGCGTCACGGAAAAATGTTATATTTAAACTTAACTTGCATTACAATTAAGTTTTAGAACATTAATTATTGCGAGTTTTCAGTACTAAAACTTTTTTTTCTATTAAGGTAGTTCTACTGACGCAGAAGCTGTACAGCTTCTGCCTCTTGGCTACCTTGATGTACTAATTTGTTCATTATAACTTCAATTTACTCAATGTATCCCGAATATTAAAAAATTGTAACGTCTTCCACCATTTCTAAAACTGATCGTCAAGGCCATGATAGAAGACCTTCCAATAGAGAGTACCGGAACATAACCTTACCATTTAACCTGCTATAGAGAAGCGTAAACTGTAAAAATCACTTTTTCAGATATATTTTAATTTTTGCGAAATTAGCCCTAGATCACATGTTCCGCATAACATTAACAGCTGATATCAATCGACTGATTACATCCGAAGACTTTAATGTAGAATTCACACCTATCTTCGAGAAGGAAATCATAAAAACAAAAGCAGGGAGAACGACGTTATCACCATATTCAAGCTTCACATAAAGCGTATATATTTTTGTGTAAGTTAAACAAAAGCATTTTCTTCTGTAGGACGAGCTCTCGATAAACTGACAGTTTAATACTGTCTAATTTTCCTTTCTTTAAGAAAAGCATCTTAGATATAATCGTCATAAATACTGCCTAATAGAGAAAGCTTCATTTCCTACTACATTACTGAGCATGAAGCATGGAGCATATTACTGAGCATGCAGCATCACTATCATTCTCTCTCCCTTTAGTAGCTAACCTAATTTTGATATATCTTCTGGCATCACAACAATAAATTTATAACAGGCATCTACGTAAGTCGTTTTATTAATGAAAAAAATTCTGGGCAATTTTTTGCAGTATGATGCAATTTTTTTCTTTCTTATTTTTTGTTTCCTCTTTAATAAGTATTATAAACAGCAAGCAATTACTATGCCTTGCTTCGATTGAGCCATAATTAGAAATAAAAACTAAGCGAAGAACCGCACAGTATGAGCAAAGCAATGTATATACATAAAAACGGTCGATTAGCAATCGTTCAGTAGGCAAAGTATTACGATTACAAATCCATCTTAATGGCTTAATTATTATTTTACTGTAATCAATTTTCATATAAATAATTTAAAAAAGAATCGTGTTAAAAAATTGTCTGTTTTAATGTTAAGTTACATTTTATTAGATAAAAATTAGGAAGTGAATTAATGCAAATAACTTCTGAAATTTGATTTTCTTTCTTTGTTTATGATTTTTTTTTAGATAATAGCTCTCAGGAAATAATCGTTTAAAATCGTGCTACAAATCATCAACGAAACAGTAATTAAGAAGTAAATAGGACTTTGCAACTATATCCGGTGATTAAATTTCCATGTTAATTTTGAAGTGGCTTCTATTTTTAACGAACATTGATAATTAAAATATTATAATTATGATACGTAGAATAAAAAACAAATGAAATGTAAATACAAATACGATTACGAGAAAAGAAACCTTCACAAAAATCAGATCACATGTATCCTTATGATACGTTGTAAAACACTCATTTTAAAGGGATATTATCGATTAAAGCCTAAATGGTGTTGGAAATAAAAACGTGGATGTTATCGCAATATACATTTATCAAACAGACTGAGGGTTAAGTCGGTCAAATCCTACGCATTAATATAACTATTCTCCACTGGATTAACTCAGTCAAGGTTTAAATAAACATGTCCGGTACATTAAGTTAAAATTTGGGATCATGTAAATAATGTAGGGCTTTACGAAACCAAAAAACTTTATCCTTCAAGTTATACGTAAATATCTATTAAAAAATTAATTCAATTTATCCACTTACTTTAGAATGAAATTTTTATATTACACCAAATTACTGTTTAATTAATTTTATATATATATATATATATGTATATATATATATATACAACTCCGCCGAATAGCGGAATAGCAACTTCTCCGTCATTCATCCGGAAAGATCGGGGTTGGAATCTCAATCAGACACGCTGCAAATGTACATACTTCATTTCTTGTAATAGATCAGCGTTAGAAAGGACAATTAATTTGTCCTTTCATTTCACCAAAATTTTTATAATTTCACCAAAATGTTTCAGACTTATCTCCAACATAAAAATGGGCGTAAGAAGAAAAAATATATATTCATTCAAATACTTTTAAAGGGTAAAGATAAATTTTAGTAAAATAAAACTTAAAAACGAAGGTGTTCAAACGAAATTAAAAGTGAAATCTTGTATCCAATTAAAAATATCTGTTAATAAATACGTTTATATTTTTTTACGTTGTACACTGTAAATTACAAATTAAGTACCATAATTTCTTTTTTAATCGAATTAATTAACATATAACACGAGAAATATTATATTTTTCACATATTTGTATTATGAAAAAAGCTTTTCAGAAGACTATGTCAATTTTCATCTGATATTTAACATAAGCAATTAACTTTGCTAAATGAACATAACTTAATTTATACACAATCAAAAGTTATTAACCCCAGATCGTCACGCACGCTTGTTGCAATGGCTTATTGTTGTAGGAAAAACACGCGATTATTTCAGCCTCTACTAATCGCTCATCCATTTTTTACAAAAATTTAACTTGTTTGTTACAATGTTCAATACATTTACAATTCCATCCAATTTCACCAGATTTATTCTTTGATAATATCGCTACATAAGCTAGAAGCTTGTGTATGATATGGAAATGTAATTTTGTAGTACATGAAGAATGCAATCCCTGATCGAGATTGAAACCGGGACCTCCGAATGAAAGGCCGAGACATTTATCACTTCATCACGGAGATCGGCATATTAATTTTGATATTTTGCACTATGCAATATTAATTAGAAAGCAATTCAGTAATAACGTACCAGGAGGTACAAAATAAGATGAAGGTATGTTTCATTAAAAAAAATAAGTGAATAAATATATAACGATAAAAAATATAATTTTTTAAATTCGGATGAACGAACTGATTATATGAGTAAAGTATTTATTGTAACTCAAAAATGTAGATGTTTAATGTACTTTGCTGATCAAATTTAAAATTTTGTTTTCTGTAATTTTTTTTTTAATTACAGAAAAATTAATTTAAACGTTAAAAAGTAATTTCTATAACGAAGTATAATGAATATTAAAGAAAATTAAACAAAAAAATAAACAGAATAAACAAATTAACAACAATAAATTTAACCTGTGTTAACACTATCAGACCTGTGTACCTTCATTCGTATTCAAAATTATCTGTCACGTAAAAAAAAACATTCTTTTTTTTGGTAGAAAATTTGAGTATGTAGATACGTCATTCTATGAAAATAAATATGTATTACAAACAGTAACCATGGTAAACAGACATGTGGATGGGTTAGTTAAAGAAATACCTACGAATATGGATGTCGGTAACACGTATCATTCATCCGTGTCAGGTTCACAATACATGGCATGACATGTGTTTATTCATCATAGACTTTCTACCATTTTTCTTTTATTGGAAACACCAGTGTAAAATAAATTATATACACACATATAAATGGAAAAAAAAAGATTAAAATCCAAGTCATATCTTTCACGTTAAATTTATAAATATTCCACTAGTAAAATAGAAATTTTTTTCAGTAAATATTCAAGTTATTTTTTCTATTTATAGAATATAGGAAAAAAAGTTTAAACAAACTTACCTTAATAAAGATAATTGAATGATATTATTAACAATAAATAAATAAATACTGAAATTAATTTTTAAAATTATACACAAAGTTTAAACAATGTTACCTTGAATTGCAGCTAACTAACCCAATTAAATCGTGAGATACGAAATTACCTCATTATCATTACTTATATTTACAAGAATAATTTTTTAAAAAACGAATAGTAAATGCGAAAGTTTGTCTGTTCGTTTGTTTGCAACAACATCAAGCGAGAACTAACCGAATACGTTTGCTTTTAAATTTTCACGACACATTCGTGTTATACCAGGAAAGATGTTAAGCCAAAGATCGAGGCCCTAGCCTCGTTGGAAGTTAAGTTACGAATATTAATATTTAATATTCCATTAAAGAAACAAAAATTAATCCTTTTACTTCATATTTTTGTCAACATGGCAAATAAAATAAAATTACTATTTTTTTTCTATTGGATTTCTGTAAAGTATTTAATATTAACGCAACCATGAGGATATAACGAACACGTTGAGGATCCAGACGAAGTTCGTAGATGATTGGGCGAGCGAAGCGACACTAACAATTTAAGTATACTTATTGATTTAGATGATTGTGATCTGATACAAAAATCAAAAACTGGAGAAATATTAAGTTTGTCTGAATGTTGAATATTATAAAGTTTAAACTGTCAAATTTTGATAAAAATTTGTTCGTTTCTTCAATCTTGGAAAAATTCCATTTTAAAAAATGTTTGTTATGTAACTGGAACATAATATTTTGCAAAACGAGTCTCACTAATATATACATCTTTTTAAATTATAAACGATGTTCGTTGAAATTCTTGAATGATATTTTTTTCTCATCTCAAAAATTCAAATCATTTTCCGAAAAGTAAACAAGGTATCTTCAGCCTTGCGTACAATAACCAATAATGTAAATGGCCGACCCATTGAGGCGGTCCATTTCAGATAACATTTAGTAATAATTAATATGAAAAATGAAGGTATATTCAAAAAAAATTATGCAAAAGATTGTTATGGAATAAAGTTCTTTTAGACATAAAAAAGCAATTTTCAAAGTAACGAATGATCAGTCATTTAAATGAAAGAAGCAGTAACAATGGTTAAATACCTCTGACATCCATGTTCCCTGACAAATGTTTTACTTTGATGGTGATTATGTAGAGGTAAATTTAATTATCCTTTATTTTTTTAATGTTTATCTATAAATACACGCGCGTGATGCGTTCGTTAGCGCTCGCTCGCTGATAATGACAAACAACTCACAAATAAACAATAATCTATACATTCCGTAATAAAATAACAAAATGAAAAACAGTTTTTACTGTTATATGTAATGAGAAAATCACTAATAATAAAATGCTAATTTTTATATGTAATTACGTACTGCCACTATAGCACACATTAATCTATAAGAAAAATACGTTACAACTAAATTTAAATTTTAAAAATTCAGATAAGGTCTTAAGTCCAAAATTCAACAAAACCACTTAGAATGAACCAATAAGAGTACTTGACGAAAATTGATTGGAATTTCTCACACCCTCACGTACCACGTATATCAGCCCGGATATTAGTTAAGTTTCACTCGAGGGGAAAATATCGACTAATCATTCAATATTTCAATCAAACCACTCAAGCTAATCGTCATCTTGCAGGCCACTTTTCTTACTTTTCAATTACATACATCTATAAATCAAATGACCGAAAAATAAATTTATAGAACATTTTCCACTACGTGCCAACAGCAAATATTTAATTGAAGAACTTTCAATTATATATTACTATACTAAATAAATCTTTAATTGTGATCGGTATATAATAAATAATACACACAGATCAAGTCGTTTTAATATAAATTTTAAATAAAATAAAAACATAAATTAAAAGATAAAAAATAAACGTAACTAAAGTTCACATCAATTATTTATAATACTAACATATGAAATAATATAAATGTATTAAATATACATAATTATTTCAAAACCAGAACTTCAAAATTCAGAAGTCATTGTTGAAGATTATTTTAAACAAAAATCTACAAATAAGCATCATATTTTTTACAACTATTTTGTTAGTCTTTTTTTTAACAGGTTTAGCAAATGAACTTTTATTTTATGCAATACCACTCTACTTAAATATTTCACAATATTTTTGAATATTTATCTCAAATTACTACATTTCTTGCAAAATATACAACAGTAAACCTACAAATTTACCTCATACTAAATGTGGATTAGTTTCCCTTGTGTAAAGAAAAAAAAAACTATAACGTATTTTTTTAACATGAAATTCTGAATTTTTTATAAAATTTAATAAACACAGCTTATTTACTAAAGAAATTTAATGCTTCTTCATAGAAATATAATACAATAGAAGATTCCAGTATACAATAAAACTTCAGTATTTATTAATTATCAAAGAACTAAAAAGTAAGACAAATTTTTCCAAACATATCAGTAGAAATAAATTTATCTTATAAAAAAATAAAAATAGACAATATAAAATTTAAAAAAAATTAATTACAATTAAAAATATATATCTGATTGCAACAATGTTTTATTATGGAATGGCTGATTTATATTTCCGACTAGATTTTTTTGTTTCCTGTATTATTTAATAATATAATAGATTAAACCGTAGATAAAAAATCCAATAAATAGAAACTACATTTCAATCCTACATTAGACCTGCAATAAAATGCAAGCAAAAGAAGTTGAAATATAAATTGTATGTTATTCGTAATAATAAGTTATATTTAAATTACTAATAAATAAACTGGAAAAAATTAAATAGAATATATTTAAACGATTCTTTTAAACTATTTTTATCAAAACAACTCTTTTAATACAGTGCTTTCTTAAAAGAATAAAAACAAATTAAAATTAATTAAGAAAGTTTGTGAAGTTTTAATTATATTCTCGGTCACAAAGTATACAAGCAACTATTAACATCTAATTTACATTTTTTTTTTAACCAATCTGAAAGGAGTGAAATTCTATTCTTAAGATATGTTATTCAATTCGAATTCAAAACCATAATTTTAGAATTTTTTTTCTTGCGTTACTAAAAATTTAACAAGCAAAAAGAAATTAATTGCAGTGAATAAAAAAAGTTATAAACATTAGACGCTACTGAAAACAAATTCTATTCAATGCGTGATTAGAATTATTTTTCTAACTTTCTAATGTTACTATACCTTTTAATAAATCACTACTTTAAAACTGATAAGAATGACAGAAAGAGCTAGCTATCTATAATCAAACTTTATTTTCAAAACGCACTCAAAATTTAAAAAAAAAAAAATGGTGGTAGGTGAATTCCAAACATCTAAATGATTTTAAAATATCTGCAATAGTCGTGTATATAACTTTTTCTCTAAATTATCAAAAATGTAAAATAATATACGAGGTGTGATAAAAGAATACGGTGAATGAATTTTTATGGCAGCAATTACTTACGCTGCATCTATTTCAACTAGTAATGTCTCATACCCTCATGTGTTGAGACAGGCATGTATTGAGACAAGTTTGAACACGTTCCGGCTTGTCAGTCCTTCTATAGCCGCTACAGTGAGGTCGTGTTTGCATTGTCTGTCATGAAACATGGATCTTTAACAACGCATTAACATTAAGTTTTGTTTCAAGTTGGAAAAAAGTGCCAAAGAAGCTTACGAAATGTTAATATCAGTGTATGGTGATAATGAGGTAAATTTGAAGACTGTTCGCAAGTGGTATGAGCGATTTAAAAGTGGAAATGAGTCGGTTAAGACGAGGAATGGTCGGGAAGTCCTTCGACCTCAAAAATATTGTTTTTTTCGATTCTGAGGGCATAGTGCGATCCCAGTTCGTTTCAAGGGGAACAACTGTACACTCCGAATTTTACAAGAAGATACTGGAACATTTGCGAAAAGATGTGCGAAGAAAGAGACCTAAATAATGGGCCAACGGCTTTCTTCTTCATCATGAAAACGCACCGTGCCACAAGTCGCTTTTGATTCGAGAGTTTTTGGCCGCTAAAAGTCTTCCTGTCTGTCCACATCCGCCTTACTCACCAGATTTAGCACCATCCGACTTCTGGCTCTTCCCGAAAATAAAAAATGTGCTAAAAAGGAAAGGTTTTGACACCATTCCTGACATTGAGAAGGCTACGACAGAGCAGCTGAAAGCCATTCCAAAAGAAGCCATCCAGAAATGCTTCCAGTCGTGGATTCAACGTTGGGATAAGCGTATTGCTAGCCAAGGTACTGACTTTGAAGGAGATTAATTCATATTTAAGGTAACATTTTTACTTTGTTTTTTATAATATAATTCACTGTATTTTTTTATCACACCTCGTGTGTATATATATATATATATATATATATACATATGTATTGTTATAATTTATTAACAAAGTAATAACATTTAGTAATGTTTTAGTAAATGGTTTTTAGAAAAATATAGACAAATACAAATCCCTTCAGTTTTTGTAACGTAATCGTGTCACGAGTAGATAAGTAAAGAAAGAAAATAAGTATTACTACGTCTCTGCACAAGAAATAGTTTCTTACTACTCACAACTATGAGAGAGTAAAGTGCATATTTTTATAAAAAATTTTCTTAGTAACAAGATCATAAAACTTTATTCCAATAAATGTTATCAGATCGATGAGAAGTTTGTGTATTGTGTATTCGACATTAGATAAAATTCTAGTTTTAATATCTACGGTGATGATTTTTATTAAAATCAATAACGGTTGAAACTACAACGAAAGAAATTAAAAATAAAGAAAATATTGAACATTCAAAAGATATAATTTTTCATTAAATCGATATAAAAACATTGAGGTCTAGAAATATCGCAACAATAATACACATCATAAACTATAATATATTTCACTATAATGAATTCCTGTTACCGATTTAAAGACAAAAAATGACATAAACCCAATAATAATTTCGTGTTGTATCACAGCTAAGCACAATTGCTGTTGTCTAGTTATGCTATAGAATGTGTTGAGCGAGTACTGATCGAGACTACTCAAATACGAATAATGCAAAAAATTGGAGAACCGAGATCTGTATCATAAGTTTGTTATTCAAATATCGCCCTATCTTTACCGCGGTGAATATTTCATTCAACCAGGGAAACATTCTACCATTATTTATGCCGTCTGTATTTTTTTTTTTAATAACAGAACGGCGGCCTTTACCAGCTGTAATTCCCGGACATATAGATTCCAATCATCGATGATTTAACCACTTCCCAACCATAGTAGCAGTAAAAAAATTATAATTTCTTTCTAAATAATTTTAATAAAAGTTAATTATAATTACAATTATTTTTAATTTATAATTACAGAACGAGACGTTTGCCCTCAGAAATTTAAATTTGTGACTTTCGGCCGCATAACATACGTTCTTATGTAATTCACAAGAACTACAGTCAGGTATCCGTGAGTTGCTCCGCTATGTCCCAAACGGAATCGTCACAGGACCACTTCCTCTCGGCGAATCTTTCTGCATGAAGAGTCCCACGGCAACATCGTATCTTTGATGTGACCGGGTTTATTATCCGCTGTAGCAGTCCTTGTCACCTTTTTTGAAGTATATGTTTCATAAAATTAATAAAATCGATAGTTATAAATGGAGTGGTGAAAGATGACTGACTACATGCATCTTTAGCAGCGGAATCATCACAATCATTACCCAAAATTCTCACATGGTTAGGAATCCAGCAGAAATTCACCTGTGTTTTGACGATTTAGTTCAGCGATTGTATTATGTATTTCGGTGACAACAGAATGTCTGGAATACAAACCCTATGAATTACAAAAAACAGATGGAAAACCTATACAGAAGAAACTATAAACCTATAAAGAAGGGTAGGTAATTTAAAAATATAAAAGATAAAATATTTCTAACAAAATAAATTTTATACAGAAAATATATTACAGCTAAAATTACTGATTAAAACGTAGTTGAAATTTTAATTTATTTTCATAATTTTGAGTGCGTACTGAACTGTAGGTAAATGAAATCAGATGTAGCCTGCTAAATTTAATTTTGTAGTAAAAATATTTAAATGCGGAATCAACTAATATAAAATATAATGAAAAAGATATTCATGAAAGGGTGTCGTAGAATTTGAAAAATGAACGCCTTAAGCACATTTCCTCGTATCTACAATTCAAACCTGTAATCCAGTGAATTGTAAACTACTTGATGTTTTTATTGGGCAGTAATAAACAAATAATGTAGTGGTGGTCGTCGTATATATAATACGTTCCATCGTTGTACATTTGTCCAATTAAAGCGAATTTCAGTGTTTTTTCACGTCATCAGAAGAAATATTCGAAAATTAGAAAACAAAATTTTAAGAAAAAAATCGTTGAAATTTCTATGAATTTTCAATATTCAAATTTAAAGCACATTTATATTTTTATTGTCGTTCCACATGTAATTAATTTGTTAACTAAATCTTCAAATTCAAATTTTAATTTATCAAAACGTGAATATTGGATACCCAATAAAAGATTTCATCCAAAAAAGATACGAAAACAAATTAAAGAAAAAAAAAGAAATAATCAAAAAGAAAAAAAACTTCTTTTTTTTTCAATTAAAGAAATAATAAAAAAAGTCCCACTAAAAAACCAATCATTTAACAACCGATATGATAAAATTCTGAAAAGATACCCCGTCTTTTGTTTATTCTTAATATTCAATACTATTCATAACAATCTTTTTTATTATAGTACACTGATATTGTTATTAACTGTAGGAACAGTGACAGAAATTGAGAATTCGGTTGTATTGTTGAATGTAAGAGAAAAAAAAAACAATAAGAGAGATATTTCTCTCTTAAGAAATAGCGATATATTACCTCACACAATGTTTATAAATTTTGTATGAGACGGTAACAATCCAGCTACACTTTAAGGTAAAATGGTAACGTCGACACGAGCAGATACGGCTGAAATTCATGTTCTGTTCATTCAAGCGTAAAATTTGTACGTTCATTCTTAACCGTATAAACATACCTCTATCTTCTCAAACTCATTTCCAATCAAACTTTTACATCGTATTTATAAGAAATGTATATATAAAAAAAAAAAAAAATGCTATACCAGAGGTAATTTTCCAATCATCAAAATGTTGAGCAATGTATGAAGTACAAAGGTATAAAACCAATCGATAAGTTTTCAAAACTTCTCAAAGAATCATCAGAAGAGAATTTCTGAGAAGGTAAAATCCGAAAAATGTTACGGAAGGTGAAATCCTTCTGTTCTGCTGACAATAGTAAACGTAAAAATATATCCTTAATTTATATTTATTAAAATTTTACAATTTTCCATTTTTGCTTATAGAAAAGCAACATGTGGCTTTCAAAAAATAATAAATCATTTTTAATTAGATAAATGCCTTTTAGTTACACAAATTTAAAGAAACTGTTTGCAAACCGTTAATGAAAACGTTATACAGAAAAGGATGTTAAAAAAAGTTAATGGAGAAGAAACAAAAAATTTACAGAATTTCATATGCAAGAAGCAACAGTTCAATTTATAATGTTCATTGCCCTTGTTGTAAAAAAAAACACATGAAGATATTACTTGAAGGACTAAATACTCACCATCAAGTTGAAGTACACGATAATTTGTAATAGTATATTCGACTGGTGATAAAAGAATAATATAGAAAGTCATAGAAATAAAGCCAAACAACCTTACCCAATAGTATAGTGATCATAAAATTTGTAATTGTGATCAATAAAAAAAATTAATAGGTAGTTTTTTAATAGCAGTTAGCAGATTCTACAAAGTAAAAGTACAGCTAACTATTAACTTTGGCCTGAATAAAAATTCATGCCAATCGTACGCATATGAAGCATTATTTCCTACATCGAAATTATTTTATTTTAAAGTACGAGTATAGTTTCTCTCAAGCAAGCTATAACCATTAATTTATATACGATTTGAATACTAGATCGTGGATACCGGTGTTCTTTGGTGGTTGGATTTCAATTAACCACACTTCTCAGGAGTGGTCGACCTGAGATTGTACAAGAGACTACACTTCATTCAGATTCATACACATCATCCTCATTCATCCTCTAAAGTAATACCTCACGGTAGTTCTAGAGGCTAAATAGATAAAGAAAAAAAAAGCTATAACTAACCCTATGTCGTCTTATGTTTCATTTAAAATAGTGGAACAAAAAGTGATAATCGAATCCATTTTCATAGAATTTTCGAGAAATTGTTTAATAGAATTACATTTTTTTCACGAAGTAAAATGTTTTCTTATAACGGAAACATTACATTGCTATTCTGCGTAATTTCTGTTTTTAAAATGGTAATTTGGATTATTCTTTCTTTTTTGATATGAAAATGTGTTTTAACAACTGAAATAAGAAAAATCGAACCGCCAAAGAACAAGTCTTCTAATTTTATATGTGATTTCCTTATAATATTGTCATATAAGAATCGACTTTAATATCTTACACCCTTCACGTTACATATTTTTTATCGATTCAGGAAGTAAATAAATAGTTAAATATCACCCTCATGAAATATCAACCTAACTTAAAATATTGATAAAGGAATTTCTAATTATAAAATCTCTTCTAATTTTTTAATAAAGTAATAAAATCTTTATGTATTCATTTTTTTAAATATAAATCGAATAAACGTTATCAAATCGTAAATTTTAGATAAGGTTTTGAATAGTTTGAGTGAAAATCAATACCCTTACTTTTTACATAGGATTGACGTCAAATCAAACTTTTAATTGAATGTAAAATAATTCGTAGGTAACGAATATTATCGACTGGAATATATGTTTGTAGCTTAAATGTGGTAAAATTTAAATTTAAACTGTCGTTTTAAAGAAATATGATACATTTTGGCTGTTTCTGCAATAAATTCAAAATAAGTTGGACAGAAATAAATAACAATATTATCAATATATTCAAAACTAGAATATTGAATTTACAGTAATAATGCACGAAATGATTTTCAGAAATCTACTACAAAGTTAATCATTTATCAATAATCATTAATCATTAAAACAAACCTTTGTTTTAATAACTTCTATTTTATTTATTTATTTTTTTAAATAAAAAATAATTTTCAATTAAACTTCATATTCACGTTAATTAAATAAAACGAGTCAAGTAAGAATTAGTAAAACTTCCATGAACCACACACATTATAAACGTCTGTAACAGAATTTATGTTGTATTCCACATAAAATGTCAGCTATAATTAAACAACACAATATTTATAAAATATAATAACATAATTAAAGATAATTTAGATTAAATGAATTACTACTACGTAGAACTACTACAATGTATATCAAATTAATTTTGTATTTGACTGAAATTAGTTCACTAAAGTTTGACCGTAAAAACGTTTAACTGCATAATTTATTATTTTTAAACAGAATTTTCTCGTTAAAAAAAAATTAACGGCATTTAATTAACATTTTTTTGGTTTAACAATAACTAAAAGGAACTATCCGTTTTCGAGTTTCCATCATTTATTTCATGTTTTTTTTTTTTTTTTTTGTAATATCAGAGTAAATGAATTAAAATTATTACAAAGATAATGAAGTTTTAAACTGTACGATGAAAAAACGCTAACAGTGATAAATTCAAACTGCAGATACATTAAATGTACTGCGCTCAGTAATTTTGTTAATTTCTTTTATCCTTTTCCTTAATAACATCAACGCTCTTTTCTTTCATTACCAGTGTACTTAAAAAATTCCACCTTTTCTTACATCTGTCGAAAACTAAAAGCTTCATTTAATTAGTAAAGTGGATTGTAAATTTAACCTCACAATAGCATATCATTAAACGGTTTTTCTTGTATAAGTTTAAACCTGTAATAATCCCACCATTATTTGTTTAATGAAAGAAAAAAGATTTAGCTATTACAATTTTGAAAAAAAAATACTAAGAAACTAAACTTTTCTCTTTTAATATAAATAGATAACTGTATGAATAAAGAATATCGAAAATGCTGTAAAAAAATAAAAAAACTGAAATTCCTGGGCTATATTTACAGAATGTACAGAGACTAAATAAATAAATATTCATTAAGCTCTTGAACAAAAGATCAACCACGGTTATCTACAACGAACGAAGAAAGAATAACAGACTAGGGAACCACGAACGGAAAATGAAAGATAGAAAGCTACTCATACAAAAAAAAAAAAAAACAAGAAATTGACTTTGAAACGATGAGGAAGGAAAAGAATCACACGAAAGTATGAAATAACCGGAAGAGAGAAAGACCAAACACGCGGAAGGAATGAAAGGGAGAAAAGAAAAACCAGAAGATATGTTATTTGAGTGGTCCATAGTTGGCCTACCGGAAAACAGGGGAAAAATAAGATAAATTACCTTAATTAATAAAAGTAATATAATATGTTCTCTACCGAAATAAAGATCATCTTTTCAGTACTAATTTTTGAAAAAATTACTTATGAACACAATTTCCATAATCGAAGAGCGCAAAAATGAATAGTTAAAGATTTTGAGGAAAAGCTCATTAATAAACAAAAAGAAAAGCCAGGGACCTAGAGCAATTTGTGGTACTCAGATTTCTACATCTTGAAGTGAGAACCTACATTTTAGATGATTATGCTCTAATCATCCTCTTATTAAAAGGTGATTTTTTAATTATCTGTTTACAGTCGGCAAGATGTCAGCAAGAAGAAAGGTACCGTTTAAATTTGTAAAAATGCAACAACAAAAATACTCATTTTACGCGCTTCGTAATATGTGAAAACCCTTAAGTAGAATTTCAATAATATGAAATATTACTTAGTAAATTTTTTATTTTTATCCTCATCAAACTTCATCTGGTTTTGTTTGCCAAAAATTTTGTATGCAACATGATTTTTTTTTATGTTTACTTTTAAATTATAAAATACTGAAACAACAGTAATTTTCTAACAATATTAACCTATATTACTACAGTTAATAAAGGTAAATAAAAATATGTTAAAGTAAGCGAAACATAAGATATGAGAAGGGTGCAAGTGAAGAAGAAATTTTTTCTAGTTTAAAACTTTTATGAGGCAAACAGAGTAAACTCAAAAAAAACCTTTTCGCTTGGCAGTAACATTTCTTACTTCCATTTAGATATTAAGAATGTATGATATTAAATTAAAGAAAAAGACAAATATATATTTTCCAAATAATCAAGTAATGAAGATATTAATAGCTGAAAAGGCTGCACCTACATGCAAACCGAGTTAAAAGAGGAATAAGAAGAAGAGTAACTATATCGAGGAGGAATGCAATTAAGAGAATGCAAATAATAAACACGGGTTGGTGGTGTTTTGGTGTCTGCATGTACTAGACTCAACGTATAACAACTATCTAGTCAGGTTGACAACAAGCTGCAACCAGCTACAGTGATTATCATCACCTATACCACACAGCAGCACAACCATCCGATGTAATTTAGTACCAAAAGGCACGCCCTTTTCTTCGGCTTCCTCTTAGTTTTAAACAGTGTTCAACCTCCTTTCATTGTAGATAAGGATGAAGTAACATAAATATTTTTTATTTATGAAATAAAAAGATATGAATGATTAACATAAGCACACATAAATATTTTATTTTTATTTCTTAAAAAAAAATTAATTAATCATAATTTAACAATTTTAAAAACACTATACTTCATAGGAATAAAACAAAAACGTTAAACTGGAGATCATTTTTTAAACTATTTATTATTTTTTTCATTTAAACTACTTAACACTTAATCCGAAAATAAAGTTTCCCGAAAAAAACCATTTTAACTGAATTTTCTTAAACGTAATGGTTGTAAGTAGTCATATTTATAAAATTTTAGTTTACACGCTTCGGTATTTATTTTTTTAAAAAAGAGACTTAAATAAATTCCAAATATAAATATTCTACACTAATTGTCAAGAAGTCAAATTTCATTCAAGATAACAATTAAATATTAATACCATAAAACATCATCATGACAATGCAATACCGTAATGCACCAACAATAAAGGATAATTACCTTTAACCAACGAACAATACTACCGATAAAAAATAAGCAGGGAAAAGTTAACTTATGTATTCGTTCTTTGGATTATAAAAATAGGTTTATTGTAAGGAAAGGGGTAGTCGTAAAATCTGTGCACAGATACTTTTTTTACACCAGATCACTTTACGGATTTATCGAATCTACACATCCCCATCATCCTTAGCATGATTTATCGTGATACAACACAGAATCTTAAATAGGAAAAAACTTAAAGAAGGAAAAAAACGAATGCATAGCAAGAAAGGATAAAATACCCAAAAAGCAACTGCAAAATTAGGAGAAAATCTTACTTTGCAGGCCACAGATTCCAACATAGCCAATAATCCTTCAAATTAAAACATTTTTACCCAGGAATTCGCGACTCAATTTAACTCAACCTAAATAAATAATGCAAAAAAAATTATTCCGTCTAGAAATTAAAAAGACACCCAGAACGATATTCAATCTGCTTTTCCACACGCCGATGAAATCGCTAAGCTTAGATATGTAACGAACTGAATTATAAAGCCTTTATCCAAACAAAATTGTTGTGATTATTAGCTTTAAATCTAACCCGCAAATAAACCACGAATTACATCATATTAGTGATCACAACCGTCACGGTCATTTTTAAGGCTGTATTCAATGAAAACTATAGAACACTCAATAGTAGGTTAGAAATTTGTAAAAGTTTTAATGCCGACAATCTAAATAGTTATTATTTTGAATAGATAAAGTATTACATAATTCTTTAGTACGATGTGTAGATAAGTCGATAAAACTTCTTTTCAGGTTTCATTTTAGTAACAACTAACTGTGATACGCTGTTAAAAGTTGAAACTAAAATACTGCAATATCATAAAAATTTAAGAAATATTAACATTTTTAATTCCCATATAAAATAGTTTCACAAAATACTTCTACTTATTTACCAACAAATCATTAAGGTAATGGGACAACACACATGTAATAATTTAGCCATAAACGTATTCACATTAGATATTAGGTACATCTATATATCTAAAACATTTAATCGGAGAATACTTAAGGGAAAGCAGTAATTTATTTTTATTGTCCAGTGACCACCGGTATAACACACGTTTTAGGTCACTCTAACAGTACTGTGTATACAGATCCTATTGCGCATAACGTCTGCGGATAAAATTAATGATCATTGTAATTTCCTACTTGTTTTAACTTTAAATGAAATTAAAGATTTATAGCTAGGAATAAATAAATATAGGAGATTTAATCATAAACCGAACTGAAATTACATGCTGATGTAAAAAAAAAAAGAAAAAAGTCTGATATGGACACCACACGAATTCCTACTAGGCCTATTAAATTACATATACACATTTTTTGCTGCACCTAGTTTAAACTTATTTCATTTGAAAGTTAGGTATCATTCTCCAATTCTTTAATATTTTTTTTTTTTTTATTATTACTGAATTATTTTTTATTGTAAAAACGTTTTTACAATCACAGGTTAATAATTATTATTAATAAATCAATACATTTAAACTAAAAAAAAGTTAAAAAAATAAATGAAATGAAGTCGGATTCGAACTGATGAACCTCCCTGCTGTAAGATCCAAATATTTCATTAAAGTGTTTTATTTGGTTATATCTTTGGAACCAATGAAAATAAGTATCACTTATATCGTAGAAAAGCTTTCAATGAGCGCTTATTACTGCGGTTAATAAAGTCTAAAACCCAGATCTTTTGGATATTTCAATCAAAAGGGGAGGTGCACAACTAATTGTTACAACAATCCTAAATCCAAAATGTCAATATTCTACAGCTAATCGTTTTTGAGTTATACGAGATACATACGTACAGAGTCACGCCGAAACTAGTAAAAATGGATTCAGAGATGGTCAAAATGGATATTTCCGTTGAAATCTGAAAACCGAAATTTTTCACGATCGCAATACTTCCTTGTACTTTATACAAGGAAGCAAAAATAAGTTAAAAGGATTCAGAAGGAATAATTTGTTTAAAAAAATTTTAGAAAAAATATGAACAACCTAACTCTTAATTAAGAATTTAAGTTCTACATTTTATTTCAAACATTTAAAAAATTTAAATATGAGGAAATAATAATACATGGCTATAAAGCAGGCGACTTTACAACTTATTTGTTAATTTATCATACAGCACCTATATTTCTTAAAAACGAAATAAGATTAAATTCATAAAACTGGAATTTGATATTAGTAAATAAAATACTATAATTAATTTACGTTTAAACAATTTTAATCAAATTAAAATTTATCTCATAAACGTACGAGTAAATTTTAACACAGCATCCAGCTTTAATATATAAACAAATTAATCAGGAATTTGGTTTATTTAACAGCAGTAAATATACACAAGTTTACTTTCAGTGGTTTTAAAATAAGCATACATTTGAATGATCGGTTCTAGAACATAAGAATAAATAAACATTTTGTCCTAACAAATCAAATACCGTGCTTGGAATACATCTGATTTACCAGGCTAAAGTGTGCACGCGCGATCCACCTCCACAAAGATATCAAGAGGATGATGGTGAGGGGGGTCCAACAGGTGTAAAATATTTCACCATTTGCATAGGGCCGAGCAATTACAATTAAAATTTTACAACTGAAACACACTAAAGAAAAATCACACATAATATTCCATTCGTAAACATACAATATTTGTTTTCAAAAAATTAATAAAATGGATTTTAAAAAATGTGATGCGAACAACACATGACTTCCTTGTACGTCTACTAAATTTCATATACACACTTTAAAAAAAATAAAAAGTACATAAATTCTATTTCATTAATAACTTCTGATATTTTTTCTTTTTTTTTATTGTTATTGAATTATTTTATTTATGGTAAAAAAATTTTTGCAATCAAGAGATTATTATTAATAAATCAATATAATTACATTTAAAAAAAATTTTTTTTAAATTTAAAAATTTAAAAATTAAAAGAAAAAAAGTTTTTTTAATTAAAGTCTCTGATACAAAGATTTACGTTTTTTTTTTTCTCTTTGAAGTTTTAGGGGCTGCTTTGGTCATTAGCCCCATCCACTCTAAGAAAGAAAAAAGAAAAGAAAAAAAGATAGAACCATAACTTTCAATATCTTTAATTCACAGAATTTCCTTTACATGTGGTACCATCTAAGATCAATCTCTATTTCAATTACAGTAATTACTCATATTACTGTCATATTACATATTAACAATCTCTGTTTATTCTATTTACTCATTTATTTTCGTGTCTGCCTCTTTACTTCCTAGGCTTTCCTTTTGGCCAGCCTTTCTTGGACTTCTTCTCCATACGTCGTATGGCCTC